>WTXK01000396.1:0-42401 GCA_025769895.1 Lactarius psammicola | reverse complement strand
AGCGCTTGTATGACTTCAATCTCTCCCCCAACCTCTGGAAGGGATGGATCGGGTTGTGCTACGAGAAGTAATGAAGGTCGACCAAGTGACCGTGAAGCAGGGTTGCATTCGCGAGACTGGACAAGTGCGGAGAGTGATGGGGTATATGAAGTGATGTAGAGATCCATGAAATATCGCTTATCGCTGTTACCATCATCGGATGGAATCGGACCCATAGCGTGGAGAGGAAGGGAAAAAAAGGCGGAAGTGGGACACCACCAGATTCGCGACTGTTCTGGTATGTTTAACTCCTGGAGTCTGTCGATTACTGGTTTTCCAACTAGCTTGTAGAGATCCGCGAGAACGAACGCCAGAGCGAGGTCGTATTGTACGGAATCGAGACCATGCTTGTTACGTGCGCCCAGTAGTTTTCCCTCAACCCGTTCGCACGATCGTAGAAGTCATCGGGAGTGGTGATAAGAGATGGGGGAGAGCAGTGAAGGAGGATGACGATGTCTGAACGCCACTTGCTATGATTGATGACGATGACGGGACCCCTCGAGGCTGCCGAACAGAGAGCATCAAACGGGGGCCTCCAAGAAATCCCCGAAACCAGGTAGGGCCTGGATCTGTGAAATGAGTGTATCGCGCTTCTCCAAAAGCCTCCGATATTTCACGACAAGAAGACCAAAAGAGTCCATCCCTTCAGGGGGCTCGACTCCAGCTTCATCGATGTTCGCGTCCCCGCCAGGCGCGATAGACATCGTCAGCTTCTCGAGATCTCTATTGACCGCCGCAAATTCCTCGGCTAGTGGTGAGTCTGACGCAATTAAGGTACGGAAGCCCCGCATCTCGGACCAGATTGAGGCTCGTCCTCGTTCGAGAGTTTCAATGGCTTGCTTGACACGTCCTGTGTCAATCAGATACGACGCGTAATCCAGCGTCACCTTTTCACAGCTCTCTCTCATCGAAACGAGCCGGGCGTGCTGGATTTGCAAAGTTGGGGCAAAGACTAGAGAACTTTGCATCAGGGACATGGCGTTCTCATACGCAGCTGCGACAGATGGGTGACCGAAACGTCGCGCAACCCCTGCCCACAAGCACGAATACTGAAATCGGTCAGGTAAGCTGGCGTGTGTACTGTTAGCAATCATGGGGAACAGCTGGGTGTTAATTTCATCCAAGTCTTCATTGCGATGGAACAGCCGCCAGCGGACGACTAAAGGAATGAGTAATTGGGTTACTTGGTACTGGGCCCTCCGTGCGCTTGGAATTTTGAGAATATCGCGGCGCAAAGTTATTGCCTCGTTGAGATACCCCACTATTGGTGCGCTGGAATGCACAGAAGAGGACCTCACCGAATAGGACAGCATGTGAATATCCAAACGGATTACTAGATTGGAGAGAATCATATATCACTCGCGAAGTTTCAATGGCATTGTCGATGTCCATTATTTGGTCGTTGTGCATAGCGAAGGCGATCTCTTTAAGGTGTTGCCAGTGCATATTATCGGCCTCTCTAGCCGGAAAGTCTGGAAAAAGCAGCAGACACCATTCGGTTAAATCCACCCCTGTGCACGGGAGCGATAAAGGGTTGATAACTTCTTCTGGACCACGGGAGCGCATTTCTTCAAGGCCCGGTGAGACGCCAAAGTAATCGAAGCGTCGCTGTGCATTTCCCCACAGGGTCTCGTTGAGAAAAGTGAGGAGCGGGTCTCCAAAAGCAGCAGAGCCGAGAAAGCGACGAAAATGGTATATTGCCTCCTCCAAGTACTCCGGGTTCTTATAAACGACCGATCGGAAGTTCGTAAGCATTGTGAGTAGCGGTGTGGCCAAGGCGTGTAGTGAATCTAGATGATCTGCGGTTGCATGAGAGGATATGGTTTGTTCAAAGCGGCTATTGCCTCATCGCAATCTTCATTTGAATAGGTCATGACGAAGCGCATAAAAAGACACATCGCAAGAAGATAGGAGGCCTCCTGCAAGCCGGGTCGGCGCGCGGCCTGCCTCAAGCATTCGATGGCACAATTGAGGGGTTGTTTTTCTGTACGGAGGCCAATCAGAGCAGCTGCCAAAGCCTCAATGGCGCTCGTGAGTGAGCGGCCGAGCTCTCGGACGCAAGGAGTCCGTGGCATAGGGTCGTCATCTCCTCAACGTCTCGCACTACGTTACCAGACCCCAACACTATCTGAATTCCCAACGCCTGCACAAGCCATGTCGTAACTTGATCGGGTGAGATATTGAATGCTACGAGGGGCTGGTCCCGGAGGTAGCGGAAGTATTCGGCAGAGTATTTGGCGTCTTCGGGCTGCTTGAACGCCTGGGAGCGATGAAGAAGGGCGAACGCAAGATGGAGGAAATTCTGAAGGATGTTTAAACTCGGTCCTTCCCGGGTTGTTGTGAGAGGAATATCGCTTTCGTATAATAAAATATAGATTTGTCCAGGTCCTCTTTCCGACCTGATACTTTGCAACGCACGAAATGCACTATGGCCAGAGTTTGGATACAGGTACGGTGCCGAGGATGCGACCGAGGAAACAATGAAAGGGATAACTGAAGAATGGCGATGGTATCATCGATCTCGTGGAGGGGGCTGTTAACGAAGCGAAAATTACCGTAAGGACGAATGTTGAAAGGGGGCCCAGGCTCGGGACTTACGTTCAAGTTCGGGTTGTGTGGTGTCCATGATACAAAGTCGGCTCTTGGGAATTATTGGGAAAGAGAAGTCGTGATAGTGGTCTCAGGGTGTCCCCCGCAGCACCGATTGAAAGCATGCCGGACAGTGTCGATATCACGCCTTCAACATGTGTAGGCACATTTTGCCACGGCGAGGCAGTCGGATGCATAACACGACCATCTGGCAGGTCGACCAAAAGTATACTTGTCCCTAGCAGCCCAGAAGTGGCAGTTCATGAACTGGTGTTACTTTCCGCTAAGAGTCGCGCATCCTGCAAACGTGAAGAGCATTCATCACCACGGTACTCAAGACACACTCATCATCGTCGCAACTCTTACAATAATAAGTCACATCCACGGACTTGCCTTTATCTTCTGCGGGACATACAAGTCCAAGAGTTCGGTACTATTGGTCCAACTCGAGGTTCCGGAGCCCCAAAGTGCACCGCTTGGTGTCTCGAGTGCATGGACGCACGCAATCGTGCATACGACTATTATATGGCTAAATTGTCCTATGTACAAACCAACGTGCACTACTCCACGGCCCTTGCCCCCTGCTCTTTTCTTTCTTAGCAAACCAGGAAACGGTACAGGCCAGGCAACGGAGCGAAATGTTAGCAAGGGAGCCCAGAAGAGAGGGACGAAGCAATATGGCGCGCGCCTAGCTACATTATATTATTCGGTCTTGGCACTTTTACCCTTCTTAACCCCCTTATCGTCCCCTGCCAGCCACAACGTCGCAAACAACAAAAAGCCGACGCTGGTGCTGATCGCTCCGGTGTAGTAAGGCCACGCTGCGCTCAAGAAACGTGGGTAGCCATCGTGACGCGGTGGGACGACTGGCACCGTCATGCTCGCCTGGAGAGACGTCCATCCGCGACGGCGGTAGTCGAGCACGAACTTGAACACGCCGTGGCGGTCGGGGACGCGGAACGAGGCACTGTACAAGCCGGGCTCGCCCCCGAGACGGGGACGAGCGCGGTGCGGATGTGCGGGTCGAGCATCGTGAACTCGAGCTGGACGTCGTGCAGCCCGGAGTAAGGTTCCCATCCGTTCTCGGGATCATACCGTGAGAGTGAGCCTCAAACGCCTGTGGATGACGGACGGGTTAGCAGCGTTATTGCAATCTAGGTTTGGTCCACGCACGATATTTTCGTTGATGGTGTATGCTCGCGTGGCTCAGTCTCATTCAGGAGGTGATGTGTTGTGCTGTCGATGCGGAGCACAAGGTTCTCCTGGAACGTCCAGGCTGCTATATCACGCGCGAACTGCTGCGTTTCCAGACTTGTCGCCTCTGCGAAGAAGTCAGGTTTAGGGGAGCTGCGGAGAGGAACCGGTTTCACGCACGATGGAAGCGGCTTGTTCACATAGTCATCGGAAAATAGCTCGATGCCGCCAACCCAGGTAATACGTGCGCTATCACGGGTCTGGAAACCAGTCACGATACCCAAACTACTGCCCGCCCAGAGGCCTTCTCCGCCACGCTCGGCATAATCGAACACGACGTCAGCACCTGAGTCCGAGTCGGTATCGGAAGCGAAGCTCTCGGATGGTGCGCGAAGGATAGGAACAAGCAGGGGATTGTTGCCATGCGCGAAGGGAATACCAGAGAACCATACGGGGAGGCGTATTGGGAGTCAAGAAGGGATGCGCTGGAGGTACAGAGACCGGGATGACGCCTGGCGGCGTGTCCCGCGCGGGGAAATGGGAAATGAGAGGGGTTCCAGGAGGTGGGAGGATCAGGGAGAACTCTGAGGCGAGGGTAAAGATGGGGGTTTGCTTCTCGGAGAGAGCGACAATGAGGTTCGTGCCCGCGTTGAGGGCAGCGACGAGGGACTGAGGGGTGACATCCTGGGCAAAAGCTGGAAGAGTTCAGAGAAGCGGGTATTTCGACGCGAAAAAATCTCACATTTTGTGTCTGGAGCAAATAGAATTATATGATTAAAGCCAGGGATGTCGTCTTCAATGATACGTGGTGTCTCGGTCTTGGGGGCACGGAAGGTCAGGTCATAACCTCGTTCTGAACACTAGTGAGTGGTACTGGTATATCCTTCGAGTTATTTAGAGCTTACTTTCAAGATTGTCAAAGAAGATGGTGAAGTTGTCGCGGTTCAAGTCAGGCTGAAGCAAGACCAGTACCGAGTTACCAGTACTTGACCTTGCCCGTACGGCAGAAAAAAGACTGAATAGCGAGAGGCAGACTGCGCCAAGAGACAACAACATACTCGTGTATGTAGTCTCCGACGAATGTGGTGAAGATGAGGATGAAGGCGAAGGCTGAGCCTGTTGACAACTCACTTTTGCTGCCCACGCGACACGTATCTAATTTTGCTAATTTTAGCCTTCACCGAGACCCCCCCCCCCCACTCGCTTCACTGTACTGCTTCACACAAAAAATAAAATAAGATAAGAGTTCGTAAAATTTCGAGATAGCACGTCTCCGTTAAATGTTTACTAAATATTGTTCAGAAAGACGGAAAAAACGACGATGCAGTGACTACGTGTTATTCTTCGCGGACCGGTTCGGGCCGTACACCGAACCCGAGCTTAAGTCCGGGCAGCCCGGACTTTGGTCTCGACACTTTTGAGTCCTCAAGTCTTCGAGCACCACCACCACCACCACCACCCACTACTCCCACCCCACCAAAAATGTCACCCTCTGACGAGCTTGCGTATCTCAAGTCTCTCGTAGGCCAGCTCACAGACAAGATCAAGGAGCTCGAGGCAAAGGCGACAGCAAAGAAGCCGACGCCAGCGCAACAACTCCGCACCATCCTCGTCGGGCCCCCAGGCGCAGGTGCGCGTTCCTTCTTTCCTCTTGGCTTTGTCGGACTTTAGTTGGCTGACGCCTGCGACGACGCGCCCTGAGCAGGCAAGGGCACACAAGCGCCGCGAATACGCGACGAGTTCTGCGTGTGTCACCTCGCGACGGGTGACATGCTGCGCGAGCAAGTGTCGAAGAAGACGCAGCTCGGTGTTGAGGCCAAGAAGATCATGGATGCCGGTGGGCTCGTCTCGGACGACATCATGGTGGGCATGATTCGGGACCAGCTCGAGAACAACAAGCAATGCAAGAACGGGTGCGTTACATCACACAGCGCGCGTCAAGTTGCGGTTTCCACGCGCGATATGATATGTTGACACATAGTTTTGTCTAGCTTTGTGCTCGATGGGTTCCCGCGCACGGTCCCGCAAGCCGAGAAACTCGACGCGATGCTCTCCTCGCGGAAAGAATCACTCGACTCGGTCGTCGAGTTGACCATCGCCGACCAGTTACTCATCTCGCGTATCACTGGCCGCCTCATCCATCCCGCCAGTGGGCGCACTTATCACAGGGAATTCAAGTACGTTTCACGCGTCTTTTTTTTTCTTCCCCTTGAATTTCACACGTTTCCGTGTGTTTTTCTTCTTCCGTTACCTCCCGTCTTGTACCTTTCTCTACCCCGTCCTCGTGCTAACCTCCGCCTTTACCCCGCACAGCCCACCGAAGAAACCAATGACGGACGACGTCTCCGGAGAGCCGCTGATCCAGCGTTCTGACGACAACGTCGAGGCGCTTACGAAACGTCTTGGCGTCTTCCACGCGCAGACCACCCCCGTCGTCAGTTATTACAAAAAGAAAGGACTCTGGCACGGGATCGACGCCGCACAATCACCACCGGTCGTATGGGATAATCTCCGCAAGGTGTTCGCGAAGCAGCCACCAAAGCAGCAGTGACGACGTTCTCCTTCCCCCTATCTGCCATCCTTTAGACATAGTCTAGCACAGACCTCGGATGCGGACAAGACGGCCCCGTGAGGCGTTCGGTCCATAGATTATATCATATGACGAGGGTAGACATAGTCTGAAATCCAACCAAAAAAGAGAGAGTAAGATAATGTCCAACGGACAAAAGAGTGTTAATATTGGTATCCCCAAGTCACCGTGTCTCCCGAACCCAAATCCACACTATAGCAAGCACACTCGCGGCGAAACCGATGATAAACGCACATAACACGAGCACGTCGCGGTAATAATTATCCTCGTCAAATCCGAACAACTAACGTCGAGGGTTCAGTTTTACCTCGGCGAACAAAAACAAACAACAAAAAGGACGCACGATATTCATGATGAGCGAAGCGGAGACATTCACGGGCACGCCCTGTAGGGTATCCTGTATTGAGAGTCCCGAGTTGACCTCGTTGACCGAGAGCGCCTCGAGCGCATACTTGAGCGGGCACATCCACTGCAGCCACCGGAGCACCTGCGGGATCGAGTTGAGGTGGACGAAGAACCCCGCGAATGTCATTTGGTACAGCCCGCTTAGCGCGCTGAGTAGGAGCGCGAGACCGCCATCGGATACAGCTGCCCCGAGGAGGAAATTCTGGCCGACGCACGCACGCATCAGGAGGGATTTTTGTTTGTCACAGGTGCGAGGAAACAAATCTTACAAATAAGGTCATCGTTATCGTGTATAGTACGAGGATGAGCAGGAACTTGAAGAAATTGGCTGCGTGTGGCGCGAGGCCGGCCATCCAGTACGTTCTGGCGTTGCGTACAGTATGCGTCATCAGTGATAAACGCCTGCCTGGATTGGTCTGTTATGCTCACATGGTAGCAACGACGATAGTGGGAACGACGCGCAACGGCACGACGTCGAAGAGGAAGCGGACCAATAGCCACGCCGTTGGACTGAAAGACGCGCATGCGCGCACAAATTGTCGTTAGGTCCCACCAGTACCGACGATATGTAGGGAACTTTACGGACTTGTAATACGCATTCGAGCGTTCACGGACGAACAATGGGCGTGTCTCGAGTACATTGTACAGCGCACTTAGAGACGAGAACGCGATCAAGGAGCCCTATTCGTGCGTCAGGTTATTATTGATGGGCCGGGGGCATAACAGAGTTTCGCCGCAGACGCACCAGGAAGAAGAGACACCCTACGCGCGACTGGAAACCCGCGATGTTGTTGCCTGTTTGCCAGTACAGCCCTCCACAGAACACGCCAAGCAGCGCGGAGATGACAATATGCGCGAGGAAGAACGTCTTGTCCCTAAAAAAAAAAGAAAATTAAGGCTAAATCCCCGGCGCGCGCTTCGGGAGTTTTTTTTCACACGAACCGTCGTAGGACTTTCCACTCTCTTCCCGCGAGCACTTGCAGCTGCGTCAAGAACGCAGCCGCGTTCTTCGGCTGCGCGAGTTTCCGCAGCGCGCTTCCGCGTTCGTGTTGGTTCGCAGTAGCGTCGGTGATGGCGCCTGCCTCCTTGGTCGGAATCGGACTGTCTGGCTGCTGCGCGGGTGGAGGAGCATGTGCGAGGTCGAGGAGATGGTCTGCGACGTTGTACCCGGGGGTACAGGGCGAGCCCCGCTCCGCAAAGTACTCGGCCGGCGCAAGACCTCCTGGTCCTTCGTACAACGCACGCCCGCCGGCGAGCAGGACGATGCGGTCAAACGTTTGGTATATTTGCGAGTTGGGTTGGTGGATGGTGGCAATGACGGCGGTCGGGTTGTCCACGTCGTGCGCGACTGAGTGCAGGACCGCGGTGACTTTGGCGGCGGAGACAGAGTCCAAACCTGAAAAAGAAAGAAAGGCGTTGTTCAACATCAGCCAAGTGGAAAAGGACACAAACGCACCAGAAGTAGGTTCGTCGAGGATGAGGACGTCTGGGGTGGCAACGAGCTCAAGCCCAATGCTAACCCGTCGCATCTCTCCGCCACTTATTCCGCGGGCATGGGATGTTCGTCCCCCGATGCGCGCATCCCGCACGTGGGTGAGGCCTAGCTGCTCGAGCACATCTTCAACACGCTGGCGCTTCTCAGCGTCCGTGACGTATTCCGGCAAGCGTAGACGCGCAGCAAAGAGCAGCGCCTCGCTGACGGTAAGCATCGCTGGGAGAACGTCTTGTTGAGGCACAAAACCAATGCGGGGTGTCCGTGTCTCGCGCGACGGATCACCAGGGAATCGCACACTGCCGAACGTGTAACCCGTTTTGCTCTTGGTTGCCAAGATTTCAATAAGTGTTGTTTTTCCGGCACCTAGATAGAAAGCACTATTATGAACGGACACTCTTGCATCGAGAAGAAAGTACGCACCGCTAGGCCCCAGGATTCCCAACAATTGCCCTGGCTCCACACGACCACTGATTCCATCCAAAATAATCTTGTCGCCGTCCACGGTCTTCGTCCCCCCAAGTCGTAATGACGACCCGCTACCACCTCCCTGGGGCATGACGTACGATACGTCCGACCATTCCACCGCAAAACCTCCATGTTGCCCCCCTTTGCCTTCACCGAAATTGGCCGCATCAAGTCGTCGTTGCTTCCTTCGAGTCCACCATCCGATGAAGAGTCCAAACAGCGCCAGGGCGATGAGCGCACCGACGGCCGCAAGACCCCCGATGACCCCGCCACTGAGCGAATTTCCATTGCCACTCCCGTCGCTGGAGGTGCTGCTTGTAGTATCGATGACGCCCTGCCGAACGCATTCGCCAAAGTTACATCCAGTAAGCGATAGACCGGAGGTGCCGAATACGCTCTGCAGTAGGCTCTGCTGGAAACTGCATGATGCGGTCCCACTTGTGGAAAGTGGGTCGCACGCAATTGTTAGCTCCCCGTTGAGCCCATCGATAGTATTGGTCAGGTTCAGCCTCCCGCCACCGCAGAAAGCGGCGCCGGGACGACAGGTGCACTGGAGGCTGGAGCATGTCCAGGTCGCACCCTTCGAATCCGAGACGCTCTGCGAGCATCCGTTGGCAGCGCAGTAAAACTGCTCGACGCCATCGTACCATAATTGCACATAGGCAGAACCCGAGGCGCCAAAGGAGGTAGAGTTAGGCTGAGGAGTTAGGGTGGTGTCCAGGGTGCGAAGAATAGTGAGAGTCGACGAGAGCGGAAATAGGTTTTGGATGGTGGGGTTCTAGGTATTATTAGTATAAAGAAGCCCCGAGGAGAGAAGGACGTGGATACTCACGATGACCGCACAACTCATCTCACCCGCGGCGAATACTTGTGGAGTGGTACTGCACGTGAGGGTCTTATTGAGACCGCTTTGCTCTGGGATAACGCTGCTGCTGGTGTTCCCGCCGGCGGCGACGAACGAGCTCTGGCATACTGTGGGAGCTTGGCACACATTGCAGCCCGTACCCGTCCATCCGTCAGGGCACGCGCATGCCGACGCAGAAACGTTGCCAAATGATGTTGCGGACGCGCCAGAAATAAGCGATCGTTGCGTGCCCTGGAATATGTTACCCCCGCAAGCAGGAGCCGAACACGTTGCGCCACCAAACCCTGGGGGACACGCGCAAGTAGAAGAGCTGATAGGCACACCGTAGTTCTCGCAAGTGACTTGGGCGCGAGCAGAGGCTGCCAAAGCAAGCCAGACAATGGCCCAAGGGATTCCTGCCATATTTTGAACAGGACCCTAACGTTGCAGAGTGGGGAAAGTCGCGATGGGGCTAAAGGAATGACACTAACAGGTTCAATTTACCATCGACAGGGTTGATACGTTAACCCCATATGGCGTACGGAAAGAGCCGTCCAATACTAGTGACCGCGGCCCGGATGTTGCGGAGGTAAAAGTCAAATACACTCCGAGTCCAACTTCTGATCTTCAACTACTACCGAGACCTCCGAGACCTTTTTCGAGAATCTATGGTAGAACTTATCGGCACTTTTTCAGAAATGATGCATCCTTATCGACTGATCATATGATGTTCGTTTGCACATGCTGCTTGAATCCTCGTTTCGCTCCAGAATGACGCATGTAGGTATTTAAGTTCTAACAAATGGGGAGTGGTAGTCTACAGTGTGGCGCGCGGCCGATCAGAACGTCCTCGATGAACCCCACGGCCCACACGTCCCCAGCGGGTGGTAATTTCACCACTGGATAAATAACCATGCCAACACTTGATAAATGACATGACACCTCGTGGAACGCAAGAAGTAGTTGGGTTACTAGTTTGCTTTGTACCCCCGTTCCATTGCATTATTTGAGCATGCTACATTAACCTCTTTGCCCCAAGCTCAGAGGCTCGGCAAAATCCGGGGGAACTGGCAAGGGCTGGGACACGAAGCACACCCCTCGGTCGAAGAGATTAGATCTGTCGATGCTGATTTAGTTATCATCCACACGTCGTCCGTCATATGGACACCTATATATGGACTTCAGAATGCAAGACGTTGAGAAGTGCACGGTACTCACCAAGAGGAAGACTGATGGTCAAAGTGGTTGTTGCGTGGCAGATATGCACTCGTCTGACTCTCCGGTCCGATGGGATCATCGACGCGTTGGCGATGGGTGACGACTCCCACACGATGACTCATACACGTAAACGCCATGGTAGGGACGACATGTGCAGACAACTCATCAACCACGTGGAGATCTACTGTCTGTTAAGAGAACTATTCCATCCGCTGACTCGCCCGTGGCCATATCCTTAGAGTGGGCCGAGGAGAAGCTTCACATGGAGACTTACGCGGGAATTGGGGCCCTTTGGAAGAGAGCAGAAGTTGAGGATTCGGTTGATTCAGCGAAGAACCGAAGGGAGATTGTTTCTTCAAGTTGCTCTGCTCAAACAATGCCCAGTCAATAAGAAGCGCACACGCAGACGCGTCGAAGTATCACGGGAACATTTGTTATCAGAGACGATACACAATCGATTGTGTGAGTGCTGCCCTGTACCGCGCTCCCATAGATGCAAAGGTGTATAGGGGTTCGCGAGCGAGGACCGCGAGCCCCGTCAGAACCGGCACCATTGCAATGCCCGCCAGTGCCCGTCTCGCCTTACGCCCCGGCAGCTTCAAACCCCGGGCCCGTGTAGACCAGATCACTCCTACCCCATCTGCAGCGTGTAGAGCAACACCGAGGACAAGGATGGTATACAACACTGTGCTCCGGAGAGGCCAGCCACTGAGCGCCGCCTTGACGAATTCGTAGTCGAGCTCGGACGGGCTGAGGGACGAGATGGGCGGCGCTGGGTCCGCGGGTGCGAGGCGGTGGGTGATGAAATGCACGGGCAGGATGCAGAATGCGATGGCATATCCGGTCACGGAAAGCGCGCTCGTGAGTGGGCGCGAAGTGCGCGGAGAGAAAAGACGCTTGAGGATCGCGCTAGAAGAGTGTATGAGCAGCGGCCCGAATAACAGGTACCGCTCTCCAAGCGTGGTTTGGTAGTACTCGCGCCCTAGCAGCTGGCCGTGGGTTTGAAGAATACGGTAAGTATTCATTGGAAGAAGAACTGGGGAGAAGACGGACCATGGTTTGGGACGAGAGCGCGGAGCCACCGAGGTTAGCTGCAGCGGGTGCGGCGAGGTGTACGAGAAGGAAAGTAGTAATAAATGGTGCAGACCCATGAGTGAGAGCGGTCAGCACAGACGATACACGAGTGCGCCAAGGCGCGCCGGTGTTGGGCTTGTCTGAAGGATTGGACACCATTGAGACAGTGACGTCGGAGCACTGTATGAAACAACTAGCGATGAAGTTTCAGATAAGAGTTGAAAAACCCCGCTGAGGAGCACCGTGACCGCGTACTCGAGTCCGACTTGAAGTTAAGTCTGGGTCTGTTGGGGGCGTTGGACTTGGGGACGCGGATGTCTTGAAGCCGCGGCGGGCCGCACTTAACGGGTGTAGCGCTTGATGTGAATACGATTAGTCAGCGGAATTCTGTGATGATCCCGTGACCCGTTTGTCTATAGGACGTTCGAGATACGTTTCGAGATATTGAGTCTTGTACAAGTAAGACAGACGCGCAAGCGCAATCCTTGTAGTATAATAGTATTAGAGGCGCGGGAAAGCGCGACTAATTATGCAATCAGTAAGGCAATATACGGAAAGTGAAGTAAAGTACTGACCTCAGTCTTCGGGAGAAAAGACCGAGGTGTTGCTACTGAGGCTAGGGAGTATATAAGTTGAAAATTTTTACCGCTAAGTCTATAGAGGTATAGCAGAGCTGCTATACTCAACTTGGTCGTTTCCGACCCCAGCCAGCTCGGAGTCGCCCGACACTTACTCGGCGTGTGTGGCTGATACGGAACTCCAACATGGTGGAGTACAGAAGGGCCCCGGGCGCGACCGCCCTTGTTGCAAATAGAGTGATCATGACGTCCTCAACGAACTGCACGGCGCTGTTAGCCCCCACTCTTGCTGGCACACGTCCTCGGTGGATGGTGATATCACGAACTAGATAAACAACAACTAGCTGGCGCCACTGACACGCCAATACTTCAAGTCGATAAATGACACGACACCTCATGGAATGCACGTAGTAGTTGGGTTACTAGTTTTCTTTGCACCCCGAATTTTCCTTAATTTTGTCAGAAGTCACCCCCCTCCCTGTTGCAGTATTTGAGCATGCAACTGTACAGTAACCTCTTGCTTCAGGCTCAAAAATTCTGCAAAGTCTAGCGGTGGCTAGGACAAGGGCTGGGATACGAGGCACACGCTTCGAGTCTAAGATCTAAGAGCACAGATCCGTCGATGCTGTCAAGCTGGTTTAGTTATGACACCAACACATAGACATCGGAATACGAGACGCTCAGAGTTCCACAGTACTCACCGAGAGGAGGGCTGTCATGGTCAAAGTGGTTGCGTGGCTGATGTGCACTCGGCAGACTCTTCGATCCGATGGGATCATCGGCGTGCTGGCAGCTTGAATGGGTGACGAGCCCCACAAATGATATCTTTACATCTTTACATGCAAACGCCATGGTAGGGGACGAAATGTGCGGATAACCCATCGACCATGTGTCGATCTGCTATGCTAAGAAAGTTGGTCCAACCGCTGACTCACCAGTGGCCGTATTCTTAGAGTGGGCCGAGGGAGGAGCTTCGCGTAGAGAACTGTGAATTACGCGGGAAATGAGGCCTAACCCACACATATCCCCTCGAGGAGAGAGAGCAGAAGTTGGGGGCTCAGGAGGAGAACCGAGGGGATAGCGTTTTTTTCAAATTGCTCTGCTCAAGCAGTGCTCAGTCAATGAGAAGCGCACACGCAGATGCGTTGAGGTATCACAGGAATATCCGTTATCAGGGGCGATACACAATCGATTGTGTGAGCGCTGCCCTGTATCGCGCTCCCATAGATGCAAGGGCGTATAGGGGTTCGCGAGCGAACACCGCAAGCCCCGTCAGAACCGGCACCACTGCAACGCTCGCCGGCGTCTCGCCTTGCGCCCCAGCAGCTTCCGGCCCCAGGCCCGTGTAGACCAGATAATCTCGACCCATCTGCAGCATGCAAGGCAACACCGAGGACAAGGGTGGGATTCAGCACGGTGCTCCGGCGAGGCCAGCCGCTGAGCGCCGCCTTGACAAACTCGTAGTCGAGCTCGGACGGGCTGAGGGACGAGATGACAGGCGCTGGGTCTGGGGACACGAGGCGGTGCATGACAAAATGCATAGGCAGAAAGAAGAATGCGGTGGCGTATCCGGTCACGGAGAGCGCGCCGGTGAGTGAGCGCGGAACACGTGGAGAGAAAAGACGCTTGATGATCGCGCTAGAAGAGAGTATGAACAGCGGCCCGAATAACAGGTACCGCTCTTCAAGCGTGGTTTGGTGGCACTGGCGCCCAAGCAGCTAGCCGTGAGTTTGACGAATACTGTAAGTATGCATTGGAAGAAGAACGGGGGAGGAGAAAACGGACCATGGTTTGTGACGAGAGCGTGGAACCACCGAGGTTAGCTGCAGCGGGTGCGGTGCGGTTAATGGGAAGTAAAGTTGTGGTAAATAGTGCAGACTCATGCATATATTCATGACCGAGAGCGGTCAGCACGGACGATCGTGCATCATGATGCACGAGTGCGTCAAGCTGCGCCGGTGTTGGGCTTGTCTGGGGGATTGGACACCATTAAAAGACAGTGACGTCCGACCAGATCTGACCAATGTATGAATGTATGAAACACACACACGCGAAACACGGGAAACAACTAACCAAATTAAATGGCGAAATCGATGAAATTTCAGAGAAAAGTCGATCATCAGAAAAATGGGATGTTACTAGAGAGCACTAGCCGAGACTGGCAGCACTGGCAGCACTGAATTTTGGTGTGCGCTAGTCGCCCTTAGTAGTAATGACAGGTCAGGTCCATTCTACTGATGCATAGAACTCGCAAGGAGGGAGCAGTGTGACTGCGTACTCGAGTCCGACTTGAAGTCGGGGTCCACGGACGGATGACTTGAAGCAGGCCAAACTGACGGGTGTAGCACTGGTGCCACTTCCCTGAGACCGTGACTATGTTGCTCAAAACTTGAGCTCGAGTTTGAAGGACGCAGCTTCGCACACTACTCTTGCCGCTGTCCGTCCTTAATGTTGGGCGCAATGTGGCGCCCTGCTACCGCCCTACTATGACAGCTCCTGGATGTTACAGACAACGCCTCATAACTAAGAGTTCAGCAATATTCACCAAAACTGGAACGGACGCAGAACAGATAATCTCGGGGGGAGCGTTCCCGCCAACTTGCCGGGTATAATAAGCCATCTGCGGTCGTTCTACACCATCACCATAGTCGCCCACACAGTACAGATGCTGCATCTTTGGACATTGTCCTGAGTCTCGTCAATCACCGCCGGTCGTCAGATGATCTCGCTAATAGGGACTTGGCCCTCTTCTGGTGACTCTCTCCGACCTTGGCGAGATGTTCTGTGTTGCAATACACGATGCCAAGGCCCCTACCGCACGCTTTCCTCAAACCTACCAATAATCTAGCTTGCTTCGACGTTTTATTTGGCCGCTCTTACATAGGTTCCCGGACAGTGCTTGAAATAATATAAAAGCTCAAAGAGACGAAGGGTACACCCTTATGCCAACCACTAGCCAACGCACATTCTCGAATTACAGCCTCACCATGAGGCTCACTTTCACCCTCATCTCTCTTGCGACACTCTTTTCCGTCGCATCTGCGGATACTGTTCGCTACAACACTTTTTACGACAACCCCTCGACTTCGCTGAACAGCGTTGCGTGCTCCAACGGTGACAACGGTCTGATCACCAAGGGATACACCACCTTCGGTTCACTGCCCTCGTTCCCCGCCATTGGTGGTGTCAGCGCCGTCACGGGCTGGAACTCTCCACAGTGTGGATCGTGCTGGAAGTTAACATACAAGGGGAAATCGATCTACGTCACCGCCATCGACACGATCTTCGACGGCTTCTCCATCTCACTTGAAGCCATGAACAAGCTTACGAATGGGAGAGCACGGGAACTTGACGTCGTCGATGCTAAGGCCACGCAAGTTGACAGGTGGCACTGTGGGCTGTGAAGCTTTCAGAGGTACGTGACCATTACAGTCAGCTTTAGTCTCCATCCGACTTTATTGTTTGCAGCCCGTGTCTGTTTGGATCGTGAACTTTTCCGAATTATGTAGTCAGTTGCGTATGGACAAACAGGATTGCTAGTGTTTAGTGCTTGTCGAATGTATTGCTGTGTTGCAGCGAGAATTCCGTGAGCGTAAGCAAATCAAATACCTCAGTCATAAGAATTACCGAAGGCGGTACTCCTCTATGTTAGGCCATTTACACCTCCCCTGGATAGCTCGAGACCCGAGGCACTTCTGTGCCATTTCGACACGTGGAAAACCCTTCTATAAAGCAGCCTGGATCTGGTCTCACCGCACCATCTTCCACTTCAGCCGAGCTTCAGTAAGAAGCATGATGTTTCGGAATGTTTGGCTATATATTTCGTAGTGCCCCCAGGAAGGCACCTAACGATGATCCCGAGATCAGGACAGGGTTAGATCCGAATCCGTGCCCTCGTTTCGCTGGGCCACACCTTTCTTCGACATATTCACGATTTGAGCCTTGGCGTTAAGGTGGGCGTGATAACATTGTTCCTCTTTTTGTTAGATGTCGCCCCATGTGGTGTGAAAAGACATAGTTATGGGCAGCGCAGGCATCGTTCGGTGACGAGCATTAGTAGTAGTGATACGTTTGACAGAACATTCAATATTGAACGACGTTGTAGCGAATGTATTATGTCCGTAAGTATTTGGTTATGGCTTCCACAAAAAGTCCATAGTAAACACTTCGTCACAAAGAGGTGCTGAGTCTCCTGATAAATCGGATTAGAGCGTGAGGCTTAGTGTAAGTCAACCGCGTACCTCGGCAAGGCTCACAGCCCACAAAGACCCTTGTCAACCTGCGTGGCCTGAGCATCAATGACCCCAAATTCCTTTGCTCGCCCATTCGTCAGCGTGTCCATGGCTTCAAGTGAGAGGTTGAAGCCGTCCCCGGCGTGATCGACGGCGATGACGTTGATCGACTGGCCCCCGAACGATATCTTCCAACACGACCCACACGCTGTAGAGTTCCAACCCCCGATGGCTTGGGCGGCACCGATGTTGGGGAACGAGGGGAGTGAACCGAAAGTAGTGAATCCCTTCGTGAGCAGGCCGTTTACACCGTCTGAGCAAGCGACGGTGGAGAGCGAGGCTTGGGAATTGTCGTACGCAGTGTCGTAGCGAACGTTGACGGCCGATGCGACAGAAAAGAGTGCCACGAGAGGAATAATTGTTGAAATGAGCTTCATGATGATAATATGATCAGAGAATGCGTGTCGGTTCTGTTGGATGAGGAAAATTCTCGCTTCGTCTTGGAGCTTTTATCCTTTCAGTACTCGTCGAGGAGCATGTGCAAGAGCGGCTAAGAGAGACCTTGAAACGTGTGCGGAATTGGCGGGTCTCCCAAAATCGCATGGTAGGGTGGTCTTGTACAATGTGGGGCTTACCAAGACTAAACCACAAATAAGTCTGATGTGTCAGACGGCAGCACAGCAACACCGGAAGAAGGTCAGATCATCATCAGCGGAATCATGTGCAGGCCGCTCATTGGCGGGTCTTGGGACGATGTCCAAGGATGCAGCGTCGGGGCCATGTGGGTGATGTATGCTATGACTAGGTCGGTGACGTTAAGGCGTCTCCACGACGGGAGGTTGTGCCCGCGAGGATCACGAGTTTGCATCCGTCTAGATCACGGGGAAAGAAGCCCTGCGGCATTGGTCTTGGTTGAATAGTACCCGACTCCTTCAGGAACATTTCGGTTAGCGAGGTCGTAGTCCATGGTAGCTAGGTATTTTTGAAGGTGTACAGTACTAGGTTGTCGCATTCCAGTGACTATTAACGGTCGTGCAGCAGGAGAGAGTGCAGCAGAGTGCAGAAGAAGAGCTATGCTCGTCAACGTCGGCCCGTCGCATCGGTCCGACTATTTCAAATCTGTGGCTGGGCTTGTAGTCGGGAAAATCGGGGCGCTCGTGGCAGTTCCAAGGATGGATCTTCCTGCGGTGACTACAACTCCTTTTGTTCCACGACCCCATTGAATAAAACCTGGGAACAACTATGTCGCGCGCTTGTTGCCTCGGCATAGATCGTGAATGTTTTGATAAAAGTCAGGAAGGATGTGGCCGCGCTGACAAACAGCCAAGCGAGTGGCGCGAATTCGAATCATGTTCGATTGGCCTTGTGCCAATGCCGAGAGAATTGTTGGGAGGCCTTCTGGGTACAGTACGATGTGGAGTCCAACAGAGTGAGGGCATTTCGAAAACTCAAGGACTCGGATGCCGTGCGAAGATTACATCCCGCTTATAGAAATATACCACGTGCTGACAAGGCACAGAAGTTGTCCCGCGGTCTTGGGCTAACAAGGGACGCGTAAATGACATGACAGAGATGCGTCTCGTCACGATTGAGGCATTTTTTATGCTCAAATATCCTACCAGCGGGTCACAGATTTCTCGTTCATACAACATAGAAATACTAGCGAAACTGTCTGCCCGTACACAACTGACAACGTTTCCCTTGATGTTTCCAAGAAGAATCCACGGTCCAAACTTGGGTCCAAACCCCGCCACGAATGGCACAAACCTTCAAAAAAAATGGGATAGAACCTGAGAGTATGTGTAACGGTCACATACCTGTGAAAGGCTCACAGCCTGCAGTAACTCTCATCAAGTTGCGTGGGCCTGAGCATTAGCGATGTTAAGGTGCCGTGCTCTACCATTCGTAAGGGTATTCATGGCTTTGAGTGAGATTTCGAAGCCGTCTCCGGCCCTGTCTATGGCGGTGACATGGATCGAGTTACCTCCGTTATTTAGCTCCCAGCACGACCAGCACAGTGGAGAGTTCACGAGGGCAGCGAACCAAAAGTAGGGAATCCCTCGGTGATCGTGCCGTTTCTACCGTTGGAGCATGTAGTGTTGTTTAAAGAAGTTTGGGGACTATCATAAAAAGTGTTAAAGCGAACATTGTCAGCAGATCTGACTGAAAAGAGCACCACTAGAGAGATGATGGTAGAAATGAGCTTCATGGCGACGATATGGTGCGTTTGCCGGTAGGTTGGTAATGAGAACTCTCCCTTCACCTTTGAGTTTTTATGCTTCAAGCATTCGGGCGAGGACCTTTGCAAGAGTGGCCAAATAAGTCCCGAGAAAATGCTAGAGAGCCGGTAGGTCTGTGGAAAGCGTGTGGCAGGGTGCCATTAACATATTGCGGCGTAACGCAGCTCGCAGAGAGTCAGGTGGTAGTACTGCTTCGTCAGGGGAGGGGCCAGGTCCCCACTAGCGAGACCATGTGATGACTTAGCACAATACCACACACAGCATTTGGAATGTGTGAGCGGTATAACTCTATGACTATGGTGATAGCACGGGGCGCCCACAGAAGAGTGGCTGTTCCCACTCTTCCCTCGAGAAAGTCTCGCTCCCGTCACGTATCCAGTCTTGTTGAACAGTGCTGAGCTCTTGGTTGTGAGGCGCTGTCACTGGCAGTAGCATTCAGGACTATCAGATGTTACTAGAGCTGTTGAGGGCAGTAGCAGGGCAAATTTCACGAAACATTGACGAGAATACAGTAACAAGAGTAATAGGTGGAGCCGTGTTCTTCAAGTTCAAATTCAAAAATTTCAAGTACGAGTCTGTCCAAGTCGCACGTAGATTCCCAACTCAGCCACCATCAGTCAGCCATTCATTCGCCTGTCAGTTTCGGCCCGCTACATCCGTGCCCCAAAGGAGACACCGCCATAATTCTCCCTGCACAGACCGCAACAATTTTGTTCGGGTTCCACGTCTTCTCTTTTGGTGTGGTAAAGTACGTGAAAAGACGTGTCTCGCGCATGTTGACCCCGGTACAGATCGTGGGCGTATTGATAAAAAGTCAGAAAAGATGTGGCCCAACTGACTGAGCTGACACAGCGTGAATCCGAATCTAGTATACTGCGGGAGACGGCCTTGGTGTAGGTTATGGCCCAACAACGAGGACATTCCAAAACCTCTTGCTCGTTATTGCATCAAGGTCAAGTCGGTCCCGCTTATAGAAAGTATGTTACGTGCTGACATGGGACAAGAGCCATGGTGCCTTGAGTGCCCCATATCTAAGCTATCGACGGGAGGCGTAAATGGTTAGACATAGGTGAATAACACCCTCCAACAATTGACACGATCGATGTTCTTGGTCACGCTCTCGGATATCTCGCTAACAGCCTACGGAATTCCCATTCACACAATACAATAATACATTCAACAAAAAGTATTCGACACAGAACAGCAACGTGACAAAGCTGTATGTCCACACACAATTGGCCACGTTTCTACTAAAAGTCCACGATCCAAACTCTGTCTTGAAAAGACGCGGGCTCCTAAAAAAATTTCAAAAACCAAATTGGGCATAAAGCTAATTGTAAGTTCCAGTCACATACCTACGAAGGGCTCACAGCCCACAGGAACTGTTGGCGACCTGCGTGGCCTGAGCACTTACGACCCCAAGTTCCTTTGCATGTCCATTCGTCAGAGTGTCCATGGCTTCAAGTGAGAGATTGAAGCCGTCCTTGACCGTGTCGATGACGGTGACGTTGATGGAGTTGCCCCCATACGATATCTTCCAGCACGTCCCACACGCCGGAGAGTTCCAACCCCCGACAACTTGGGCAGCACCGATGTTGGGGAACGACGGCAGTGAACCAAAAGTGGTAAAGCCCTTTGTGAGCAGCCCGTTCGCGCCGTCGGAGCAAGTAACGGTGGAGAGCGAGCCCTTGGAATTGTCGTACACGGTGTCGTAGCGGACATTGACGGCCGATACAACGGAAAAGAATGCTACAATAGATATGACAGTTGAAGAGAGCTTCATGACAACGAGTGGTTAAAGAATGCGCGTTGGATACTTCGGTGGTGGGTTTGCAAATAAAAGGCCCCCTTCTGCATGAGGGTTTTATACTTCACACACCTGGAAAGAGCCCGTGCAAGGCGGCCAAGTGAGCCCTAGTTACGCACTAGAGAATCGGTAGGTCTATGAAAAGCGCGTGGTACTAGGTGGTTCCGCCCAATCACGAGGAAGTACATCTCGCAGTTTAACCGGAAAGGAAGGAAGGTGGACATAAGGTCAGAGAATGTCAGGCGGCGGAGCAGCAGCACCAATAGAAGGCCAAAGTTCTCCCTTTGCGGGATCATATGAAGACCACTCATTGGCGGGACTCGTTAGGATGACTCGAGACGTGGCGTTTGGACCACGTGGACGACATACAAGTTCTTACAGTAATACTAGGTGCGCCACTTCTTGGATGACCTTGGGATTCAAGTTCTTCTAGTAAATTTTTGGGAAACCAAGTCCAATTAGCGTGATTCCATTTCCGTAATTACCAGGATCACATGACAGATCACTAGGGATAAAAAAAGAAGTAAATGGTAATATGGCATTAATGCCAAATAGTGCAGGCATTCCCGAAACCTCGTGCTCTGACGCCTGAAGTGGAAGGACTGGTGCGGTGACTCGAATACCATGTCCTCTTAGTTTTCCACATGTTGAAATGGCACAGAAGTGCCCCCGTCTCGAGGTAACAAGGGGAGGTGTACATGGCCCTGACGTGAGGAGGACCGGCTTCAATAGTTGCCATGATTGAGGAATTTGCTTACGCTCAGATATCCCGCTAGCAGTTCACGAAATTCTCGCTCATGCAACACGGTAATACATTCGACAAGTATTAAACGCTAGCGAAACTGTCTGTCTATATATAACTGTCCATATAATCCGGAAAAGTCCACGGTCCAAACACCGTCACGAAAAGACACGGGATCTTCAAAAAAAATAAATTCAGATGGAACCTAAAGCCAAGTGTAATGGTCACATACCTTCTGAAAGGCTCACAGCCCGCAGCGCCACTTGTCAACTTGAGTGGCCTGAGCATCGACGACGTCAAGTTCCTGTGCTTTCCCATTCGTAAGGGTGTTCATAGCTCCAAGTGAGATGGAGAAGCCGTCGAAGAGCGTATCGATGGCAGGTGACGTAGATCGTGTTACCACCAGTACGTTAACTCCCAGCACGATCCGCATTGTGGAGAATTCCAGCCCTTGACAGGCGCTGACACCACCAATAGGCGGGGAACGAGGGCAGTGAACCGAACGTAGGGAATTTAGTGACCAGGCCATTGTCACCGTCGGAGCACGCGACGTTATTCATCGAAGTTGAGGCATTGTCATAAAAAGTGTTGTAGCGAACAGTGTCCGCAGATGCGACGGAAAAGAGAGCCGCAAGAGAGACGAGGGTAAAAGTGAGCTTCATGATGGTGAGGATGTGATTAGAGAATGTGCGTTGGTTGGTGGGTTGGTGATGAGAATGTTCCCTTCGTCTTTGAGCTTTTATGCTTCAACACTCTGCGAGAACCTGTGCAACAGCGGGCAAATAAGACCTTAAAACAAGCTGGAGAACCGGTAGGTCTGAGGAAAGCATGCGGTAGGGCAAGTCCGCTTGAAATGGCACCGCTTGTTGCGACACAGAACATCTCATCAATAAGCCCGGAGTGTCAGGCGGTAGTACAGTATCACCAGAGGAGGGCCAAGTCCCCATTAGCAAGATCATCTGACGACCGGTGATTGACGAGATAGGACAATGTCAAAGACGCAGCATCCAGACTGTGTGGGCGCTCTGTCCAATGACCGTGGTGATGATGTAGAGCGCCCGCAGACGGCTAATTATGCCTAGTAATGATCCCCGGGATCATAAGTTCTGCGTCTGTATCTAGTCTTGGTGAATATCGCTGAGCTCCTTAGTTATGAGGCGCTGTCCGTAGAATCTAGGGACTGTCATAGGGCGGTAGCAGGGCGCCACCTTACACCAAGCATCAAGGGCAGACAACAGCAAGAGCGGTAGGAGAAGCTGTGTCCCTCAAGTTCAAGTTTGAGTCCCAATCTAGTCTCAGTTTCACAGCCGCTATCAGTGGCGCGTGACTGGTGCCAGCGCTACGCCCGTCGGTTCGGCCCGCCACTGGATGTCCGTTGACCACCCCGACGGGAACAGCTATGTTTCGCGCATGTTGACCCCGGAACAGATCATACGTATTGACGAAAAGTCAGAAAAGATGCGGCCGAGCTGACAGGGCGCGAAATCGGATCAGAGTTGACACGTCAGATTGGCCTTTTGCTAAAGCCGAGACTATTAGACGCCATTTGGGTACAACGCGGAAGACGGCCCAAGAGACAGCCCCTGTGTAATATCATATGATTCATACTGTATGGCTCGTACAGTAATCACCAAGGCCGAAGTCATCCCGCTTAACTTATAGAGAGTACGCCACGCGCTGACACAGCACAGGAGCCATGGTCAGGGCCGTGGTGCGTTGGGTTCCCTGCGTCTAAGCTAGGGATAAAAAAAGTAGCAAAGCCATGCCATTTATGGTACTTGGTGAGTAATTAAAAGCGTCCAGCCTCCAGCGAGCCTCTCTGAATTGGACTCGAAACAAAACAGATCGAAAGTAGACCTTTGGAAGACACTTATAGTAACGTCGTCATGGTTCCATTGCAAACCAACCTGATTTGGATGTGCTGTGGCTGTGTGAAAGTGTGTAAGTGAGTGGCAGCTGCAATATTTGGTTTGCTCACATAATATCCATGCCTTCTCAACGCACGGTATTGCATCACCTCCGGTGGCATCTTTCTTACTGAAAGTGCATTATTTCCGTACAGCTATGCCACTGAACCGCCTCGTCTGCAGCTGCAGCGGCCGGGCAGTAGATGTGTTCGTAGATCCTTGCGTAGATCATAACCGACACGGCAGTGGCGGTTCATCTGCTCATAAGTGATACCCTGCCACCGAACAATGCCTACGCTGCTCATAACCATGTCTTTTCACACCAAAGGGGGTGGTATTGAATAAACAGAGGAACGGCGTTATCACGCGCGTCTTGACGCCAAGGCACAAAACATGAATGCATCGAAGAAAAGGTGTGGCCCAACTGAACAAAGGTACAGATTCGTTTCACACCTGATTGATCCTCCCCCGATTTCGAAATCATCATCAGGCGCCACCCGGGGAGCTATATAGCCAAATGGTGAAGGCATTCCGAAACCTCATGCTTCTTACTGCATCGAGGCTGAAGTGGAAGAATGGTGCGGTGACCCGGAGACCAGATCCTCCTTATGTTTTCCATAGGCTGAAATGGCACAGAAGTGCCTCTCATCTCGAGTTAACAAGGGGGGGTGTAAATAGAGGAGTATCGCCTCCGGTAGTTGTCTTTATTGAGGTATTTGCTTACGCTCAGATATTATGCCAACGGTTCACGGAACTCTCGCTCATGTAACACAGCAATACATTCAACAAGCATTAAAAGCTAGAAAAACCAGGCACGACAAACAGCTATAGAGCCAACAAAGCAAACACGTCAAAGCTCATACTTGTACTTAGGGCGACAGGTACTCAAGGCCGTCTATCCATACGCAACTGACTACATATTCGGGATATGACCGTGGCTCTAACCCCGTCACGAAGACACGGATCTTCAACAAAAATCAGATGGAACCTAAAGCTGAGTGCAATGTCACGCACCTCTGAAAGGCTTACAGCCCGCAGTGCCACGCGTCAACTGGGGTGGCATGAGCATTGATGAGGTCAAGCTCCTGTGCTTTCCCATTCGTAAGGATGTTCATGGATTTAAGTGAGAGGGCGAAGCCGTCCGAGATAGTGTCGACGGCGGTAACGTGGATCGATTTCCCTTTGTACGTTAACCTCCAGCACGATCCACACTGTGGGGAATTCCAGCCCTTGACGGCGTAGACACCACCAATGTGGGGGAATGTGGGCAGTGAACCGAAGGTAGGGTATCCCCTGGTGACGAGGCCGTTGGCACCGTTGGAGCACGCAACGTTGTTCAGGGACATATCGGGGTTGTCGTAAAATCTGTTGTAGCGAACGTTGTCCGCAGATGCGACGGAAAAGAGTGCCGCAAGAGAGAGGATGGCAGAAGTGAGCTTCATGGTGAGGACGTGATTGGAGAATGTGCGTTGGCTGGTGGGTTGGCACTGAGAATTCTCCCTTTGTCTTTGAGTTTTTATATTTCAAGCACTCTGCTGGAACATATGTAAGAGCTGCCAGATAATACCTTAAAACAAGCTGGGAGAATCGGTAGGTCTGAAGGAAGCGTGCGGTAGGGGGCGAGTCAGCCTGGGCATCGTATATTGCGGTACAGAACATCTCGCCAAGCTCGGAGAGTGTCAGGCGGTAGTACACCATCGCCAGAAGAGGGCCAAGTCCCCATTAGCGAGATCATCTGACGACCGGTGATTGACGGGACTCAGGACAATGTCCAAAGACGTAACATCTGGGCTGTGTGGGCGTTCTACACCGTCACTATTATGAATTTATGAGGTACTGTCTGTAGCATCCAGGAGATGTAATAGGGCGGTACTAGGGCGCCACATTGCGCCCAATATTAAGGGCCGACAGCAGCAAGAGTAGCAGGCGAAGCTGCGTCCTTCAAACTCAACTTGAAGTTTGAGTCCATGACCTAGTCTCAGTTTTCCAGCCACTATCAGTGGCGCGTGACTAGGCCTGACTGCCAGCGGTACGCATGTCAGTTCGGCCCGCCAAGACATCCGTGACCCCAAGCCCAACGCCCCCAGCAGACTCCGGCCTCAACTTCAAGAGACTCGAGTATGCAGTCACAGTGCCCCTCAGCGTCTGTCAACTTTTCTTTGGAATTCCGTCATTTGATTTGGCTAGTTGTTTCATTCAGTGCTCCGACGTCACTGTCTTTCAATGGTGTCCAATCCTGCAGACAAGCCCAACACCAGCGCGCCTTGGCACACTCGTGCGTCGTCTGTGCTGACTGCCCTTGCTCATGGATCCGCTCTATTTATCACTACTTTCCTTCTCATACACCTCACTGCACCCGCTGCAGTTAACCTCGGTGGCTCCGCGCCCTCGTCACAAACCATGGTACGTTTTCTCCTCCCCTGTTCTTCTTCCAATGCATACTTACCGTATTCGTCAACCCAACAGCCAGCTGCTAGGGCGCGAGTATTACCAAACCACGCTTGGAGAGCGGTACCTGTTATTTGGGCCGCTGTTCATACACTCTTCTAGCGCGATCATCTAGCATCTTTTCTCTCCACGCGTTTCGCGCCCACTCACCAGCGCGCTCTCCGTGACTGGATACGTCACCGCTTTCTGCTTTCTGCCCGTGCATTTCATCACCCACCGCCTTGCGCCCGCGGACCCAGCGCCGGCCATCCCGTCTCAGCCCATCCAAGCTCGACTACAAGTTCGACAAGGCGTTCCGTGGCTGGCCTCGCCAGAGCACCGTGATGTATTCCGCCCCTGTCCTCTGTGTTCCCCTGCACGCTGCAGATGGGATCGGGGTGATCTGGCCTACATGGGCTCGGGGCTTGAAGCTGCCGGGGCGCAAGGCGAGACGCGCCCTGGCAGGCGTTGCAGTGGTGCCGGTTCTGACGGGGCTCACGGTGCTTGCTTGCGAACCCCTATACGCCTTTGCATCTATGGAAGCGCGGTACCGGGCAGCGCTCACACAATCGATTGTGTATCATCTCTGATAACAGATGTTCCTGTGATACTTCAGCGCATCTGCATGTGCGCTTCTTATTGACTGAGCACTGCACGAGCAGACCTGAAGATACAATCTTCCTAAGGGGGAATGTGTGGGTTAGGCCTCGTTTCCGCATAATTCCCAGTTCTCCATGCGAAGCTTCTTCTCGACCCACTCTAAGGATATGGTTCCTGGAAAGTCAGCGGATGGAATAGTTCTCTTAACAGACGCACAGTAGACCGCTGCGTGGTCGATGAGTTGTCCGCACGTGCCTCCCCTACCATGGCGCTTACATGTAAAGGTGTAAAGCCATCATATGTTGGGGTCGTGACTCATTCAAGTCACCAGCACGCCGACGATCCCATCGGATCGGAGAGTCGGCTGAGTGAACATCACCACGCAACCACTTTGACCATCACAACCTTCCTCTTGGTGAGTACCGTGCACTTCTCAGCGTCTCACATTCCGATATCTATATGTAGTTTCATAACAAAACCGGCTTGACAGCCCGGACAACGTCGACAGTTCGGGGCTCTTAGATCTTAGACCCGGAGCGTGTCCTTCGTGTCCCAACCCTTATCCCAGCCACCTCCGGACTTTGCCAAGTCTTTGAGCCTGAAGCAAGAGATTACAGTAGCATGCTCAAATACTGCAACGAGGCGGGGGTGACTCCTAACAAAATAACGAAAATTCGAGGTTAAAAAAAACTGTTAGTAGTAAGTCAACCACTTATGCGTTCCACGAGGTGTTGCGTCATTTATCAAGTGTTGGCGTGGTTATTTATCCGGTTCGTGGAATTACCATCCACCGAGGACGTGTGCTGGTAAGAGTGGAGGCGAACAGCGCTGTGCAGCTCATCGAGGACGTCATGATCGTCCTATTTACAACAAGGGTGGGCACGTGCCCAACTGTAGACTGGGTTTGGCCACTATGTGGCCTCAACGCGCGCTCCGACCGACAAATTCAATGAATGAGAAACTTTTCGAAGTTGGCCCAATAGCCCTTTTCAATGTACTCTATATCTGGGCAACGGCGAACTTTCTCACTTGGTCCTGTAGACCTGCTAAAGGTTATTGCGATAGCAGCGCCACGGCGTCAAATCACTGGGCTTGGGAATCGGTCTTATTGTCATAATACTACACTCCTAAGTCGTGGTGCGTAAAGTACCCATTACTGTATGCTCCACAAAAGAATCAAACTAAACTGAGTTCTATGATACTATGTCCTACTAGTTGGGTTATTCCATGATTTGTTTCCTAAAAGACCGATTCCGGGCAGTGAAAGCACGCTAATATGTCACCTGACGTGTCACGTGAGAATGACCGCGAGACCAACCGCTACCTTTTCTCTGACTTACATCGATATCACCATCGACACATTCACGACCTGTGCTGGGGGTCAACATGCTCGCAACATTGCTGTTCCCATATTTTATTCACACAAAAATGGGGAGATGTTGAGCAATAAGAGTTATAGGGGACGTCATTCTTAGCATTACCCATGAGCCCCCCCTTCCGGATCTCGTCTCCGCAAGCTCCACCCATGGGGGGCGCCCCAGCCACAGATTTGAGATAGTCAGGGCTCTCACCAGGTAAGTATCCTCAACCCGACCATCTGAATCTGCTCACAGAGGCGCAATCTTTGTGTTCACTCGTACACAGTCTCTAGGAATTTCGGTTTTGGTCTCAGATGATTTGTTCCCGCACACAGTCCAACCCTCGACTCGGAGTCGGGCCCCGAACCACAAACTGGGCGCATCGAAGCCATTTGTGATGATCCAGAGCATAACGGCGGCGCATGCAACTGAGACATACAGTATGACCAACGTAACGCAAGCGCTCCGCTCGCTAGAAGCAGGCTTGGACTTGACGGGTAAGGTTCCACCTATTTCTCCTTTCTACTGCGTGACCGTTAATGGTTAGCGAAATGCGACAACCTGCTACTGTGCGTCTCAAAATCTCCTAGATACAATGGGCCACGCCCGCTAACCAAGGCCTTCTTGTAGGAGTTGGATATAATTCACCAAGGCCGGATGCAGGGTTTCTTTCCTTGCGCATCCAGACGGATGCAAATTCATGACGCCCGTGGGCGAAACGCCCCGTCTGCGTTGGCGCCTTAACATCGTTGACTCGTCAGACTACATGGTACACATGGCCCCAATGCTGCATTCCTGGACATCGACCCCAAGTCCCGCCAATGAACAGCCTGGATATAATCTCGCTGATGAGGACTCGGCCTTCTTCCAGTGGAACCATATCGCCGCCTGACCTTTTCCAAGCTTATTTCGGTTGATAATAAGATGACCTTCCCCAGAATGTACGATCACCACGGGTTTTTGGAGACCCCACCAATTCTACATATGTTTCGATGTTTCAATGTATCCCATGGCCACTTTGGACCAGGGTTCTTGCCAAGTGCTGAAAGGATAAAAGCTCGAAGACGAACCGAGCATTTCCCCCACCAACCCGCATTCAAAGTAGCCAACACACATTCTCTGACCGTGTCTTACCATGAAGCTTGTTTTTTCCATCCTCGCCCCTCTTGTGGAACTTTTTGCCCCCACCCATGTTCGCTACGACACTAATTACGGCCATGCCGGAGGCTCGCTCGCCAGCGTCGCTTGTTCCAATGGCGCGAACGGCCTTCTCACGAGGGGATTCACAACTTTCGGTTCACTGCCGACGTTCCCCAACATCGGTGCTGCCCAAGCTGTCACAGGTTGGAACTCTCCAGCGTGTGGGACGTGCTGGCTGATATCGTATGGGGGGAAAATCGATCTACGTCACCGCCATTGATGCTGCCGGGGACGGCTTCAACCTCTCACTTGAGGCCATGAACACTCTGACGAATGGGCATGCAGAGGAATTTGGGGTCATTGATGCTGACGCCGTGCCAACTGAGAAGTGGCGCTGCGGACTGTGAGCGTATGTGAGCTTGTCAGAGGTATGCGACCATTACATTCAGCTTTAAACCCCATCCGATTTTATTTTTTTTGAAGATTCATAACGAATACCTTCGACGAGGATTTTGAATATGGAATTTTCGGGGGAAAAAAAACCGTCGAATGGAATTTTTTTTTTTTGAATATTTTGTCGAATGTACAGTATCAATTATGTAAACTGTAGTCTCGAGATATCGATCGAGGTGACAACCTCCTATGTGGAACCATCTAGTACGCAGCCCCTCGCCAGCCTGAGAGGTATTATGACCGGTCCGCTTCTTCTGCGGTCATGTCAGTGCGTAGAAAAGCTTTTTAAGAAGGAAGTGCTTGCAGGTATGGTACATAATTGAGTCTGATCGCCAGATTCGCCACGTCTATGCATCCGTGGAATCTTTTAACCTCAGCTTCAGGTCGGATGCCCCCCTGCAGTTTACCTTGATATTGCTAGGCCTACAGTATTCCAGTCATTTCATGACGGGTAGGACCCTGTTGGGCCATCCACGAGGAACGGCCTCCACACCGCACCTTCGGAGATGGCGTCTAGGAGCGATGATGTCAAGTCGACATCAGCACAGGGCCAATCAGGTGTGATTCGAATTCTTGCCCCTGATTCAATCGTTATTGATGCATTCATGATTTTCGATTTGCTGTAGCCCAGGTTCCTCTGCAGTGGAAAACGAATATTCCGGAATAAGGTGCGTCAATCCATGCATTTTTGTAGCGACGTTTGACCCAAAAAACGTTCTTCGGATGGCACTCAGACCGCCCAATCGCAGGGCATCCCTTTCCAGTTACGTGTTGAGGCGACGGGTATGTACTTAAATTCTAACTGGTCTTTGCCCCCATTTCCCCGATAGGTATTTGTTACTTTACATGAGATATGAGGAAAATTGTGCGCTCGGAGGACTAATTCAGTTCTACGAGCGCACAATTTTCCTCATATTATGAGTCATCCAAAATACCGCTTTGGTCTGGAGAGACAGTTCTTTGTTACTATAACCTGTCAGGCGACGAAAAGAAGACATCAAGCATTCCGACTGAGGGACGACGGTGCGGTAGAATCAGAACCTCGATGCCTCGTAAGATACCCCTTTTCAGTCCTCTTTTTCGGCTGAGAGTTTTGTTCGTCATTGTAAAACCGTTTTCTTATGTGGAATGCCACAACCGGAGAGACAGGTGGCATCCCTATTTACTAGACCCACGAATTCGGACACGTCTGGCATCGTGATCGCCTCCGGCGCGTCGTCTCATCAAGATACCAACCAATTTATATGTTGGATGCTAGTACAACAGGCATGACGATAACTACTAAACAGGTTTGACTCTGACCAGTCCGAGATAAACGACGAGGGATGGGTCTGAAGTAGCAACGACGAACTCTTAATGCGGATTGCGGGAGCAAATCTTCACCGTCCAGTAATATCTGGGTTACGGGCGAATACGAAGCTTCCTTTGGGTCATTCTACTTCCGTACACGGCCATAGTTGGGTACTTGTATTAATACCCGAGAAACCCTAGTCGAAGTCGACCGTGGGTAACTTACCAACCGCCGCAGGCGGGAAAAAAAAAGAATAGTTCAAAATAAACGCATGGCACACTCGCGCACCCGCTCGTCCGCAAGATCCGAATTCCTCGAACATCGACCCGATCCTCCCGTGCTCTGAGCTCTCTACAGCTACATTTGGTATGCTTACATGATGTTTACGCCCTCGTAGTGCAGGATTTACATTGCCTCCAGTGGCATCTTTCTTACTGAAAGTGCATCACTCTGATACAGGTATGCTACTGTACTACCTCGTCTGCATCTGGAGCCGCTAGACAATAAAAGTGTTCGAAGATGATAATCGACACAGCAGCGGGGGTTCATCTGCTCATAAGTTATGCCCAATAACCGAACGGAGCCCGGCCTGCGTTGCTCATAACAGTGTCTTTTTTACCTGCCCTGATTTCGAGATCACCGTTAGACGCCGCGCCTCCAGGGGGCACTTGCAGTGATCTTCATATATAGCCAAACACTGAAGGCATTCCGAAACCTCCTGCTCCTTACTTCATCGAGGCTGAAGCGGAAGGATGGTGCGGCGACTCGAATACTAGATCCTGCTTATAGAAGGTTTTCCACGGGCCGAAATGGCACAGAAGTGCACCGCGTCCTAAGCTAACAGGCGGAGCTGTATATGGACCGACATAGAGGAGTACCACCTTTGGTAGTTGTCATGATTGAGGCATTTTCTTACGCTCAAATATCGTACCAGCGATTCACGGAGTTCTCACTCATGTAACACAGCAATACATTCAACGACCATTCAACACTAACAAAACCGGGCACGACGAACAGCTATAGAGCCAACAAAGCAAATACGTCAAAACACTGTACTCGTACTTGGGGTGACAGATGCTCAAGGCCATTCGGGATGTGACGACGGTCCAAACTCCGTCACGAAGACACCGACCTTCAGAAAAAATCAGATGGTGCCTAAAGCTGGGTGCAATGGTCACATACATTTGAAAGGTTCACAGCCCGCAGTGCCACGGGTCAACTGGGGTGGAACGAGCATTGATGAGGTCAAGCTCCTGTGCCTTCCCATTCGTAAGGGTGTTCATGGCTTCAAGTGAGATGGAGAAGCCGTCGAAGATCGTGTCGATAGCGGTGACGTAGATCGATTTACCCTTGTACGTTAACCTCCAGCACGATCCACACTGTGGGGAGTTCCAGCCCTTGACGGCGTAGACACCACCAATGTTGGGGAATGTGGGAAGTGAACCGAAGGTAGGGTATCCCCTGGTCACCAGGCCGTTCTCACCGTTGGAGCACGCAACGTTGTTCAGGGACAAATCGGGATTATCGTAAAATGTGTTGTAGCGAACGTTGTCCGCAGATGCGACGGAAAAGAGTGCCGCAAGAGAGACGATAGCAGAAGTGAGCTTCATGGTGAAGATGTGATTTGAGAGTGTACGTTGGCTGGTGGGTTGGCAATGAGAATGCTCCCTTTGTCTCTGAGCTTTTATATCTCAAGCACTCTGCGGGGACCTATGTAAGAGCCGCCAGATAAGACCATAAAACAAGCTAGAGAACCGGTAGGTCTGAGGAAAGCTTGCCAAAAAGCGTGCGGTACACGGCGAGTCAGCCTGGGCATCGTACTAGGCTATATTGCGGTGCAGAACATCTCCAAGTCAGGTGGTAGTACACCACCGCCAGTACAGTAGAGGGCCTCGTTCTCATTAGCGAGATCATCTGACGACCGGCGATTAACGGGGCTCAGAACAATGTCCAAAAGCGCAGCATCTAGATTGCGCGGGCACTCTATTCTAGGGTGTATAGTGCCCATGGGTTCGGTTAGCTATGAGGCGTTTGTCCGTAGCATCCAAAAGCTGTCATAGGGCGGCGGTAACAGGGCGCGACGCGAAGTTGCACCCAATATTAAGGGTGGACCACGGCACTCCTTCCAAAGTTTGAGTCTCGGCCCAATCTAGTCTCAGGTTTCCAGCCACTATCAGTGGCGCCAGCGCTACGCCCGTCAGTTCGGCGGCCGTGTAGGAATCGATCCCAAAAGCCCCAACCTCGACTTCAAGTCAGACTCGAGTACGCAATCACGGTGCTCCTCATGATTGCATAATCAGCGGGGTCTGTCAATAGTTGTTTCATGCAGTTCTTCGACGTCAATGTCTTTCAATGGAGTCCAATCATGCAGACAAGCCCAACACCGACACGCCTGGGCGCACTCGTGGATCGTCAGGTGCTGACTGCTTTGGCTCATGATTTATCACGACTTTTCTTCTTATACACCTCACCCCATCCGTTGCAGCTAACCTCGGTGGCTCCGTGCGGAGACCATGGTCCGTTTTCTCCTTCCCCGTCATTCTCCTTCCAATGCATACTTACCCTATGCGTCAACCTCACGGCGAGCTGCAGGGGTGCGAGTACAACCAAGCCATATTTGGAGAGCGGTACTTCTTATTCGGGCCACCGTTCAAACACTCTTCCAGCGCAATCATCAAGCGCCTTTTCTCTCCACGTGTCTCGCGCCCAGCGCACTCTCCGTGACTGGATATGTCACCGCATTCTGCATTCTGCCTGTACATTTCATCATGCAACGCATTGCGTCCGGTGACCCAACCCCGCCCATCTCGTCCATCAGCCCGTCCAAACGAGTTCGTGAAGGCAGCGTTCAGCGGGTGGCCTCGCCGGAGCACCGTGCTGTATTCCGTATGCCCGGGGCTTGAAGTTTCCGGGGCGCAAGGCAAGACGAGCCCTGGCGGGCGTTGCAGTGGTGCTGGTTCTGACGGGCCCCGCTCGCGAACCCCGATACGCCTTTGCAATGGAAGCGCAGTACCAGGCAGCGCTCACACAATCAATTGTCTATCGTCTCTGATAACAGGTGTTCATGTGATGCTGAAGCGCGTCTGTATGTGCGCTTCTTATTGACTGAGCACTGCATGAGCAGAGCAACTTGAAGAGATTACTCTCCCCTCGGATCTTCGCTTAAACAACCGAACCCCCAACTTCTGCTCTCTCCCCAAAGGGCTATGTGTGGGTTAGAGGTTAGGCCTCATTTCCCGCGTAATTCCCAATTCTCTATGGGAAGCTTCTCCTCATCCCACTCTAAGAATATGGCTACTGGAGAGTCAGCGGATGGAATAGTGCTCTTAACAGACACACAGTAGACCGCTACGATGTTGATGAGTTGCCCGCACATGTCGCCCCTACCATGGGTTTTACATGTAAAGATGTAAAGCCATCATTTGTGGAGGTCTCGAGTTGCCAGCACGGCGATGATCCCATTGGATCGAGGAGTCGGTCGAGTGCACTATACCCCTAATAAAATATGAAGTCGTAGAGCATAAAGTCTCCATTACAATATGCCCCATGAAAGACTCAACCTGGACTGAGTTCTATAATACTATATTTTGGTCTACGATTTGTTTTCCTAAAAGACTATTTTCCCTTCCGGGACCAAGTGAAAGGGCTAATTTGTCTCACTTGACGCGTCCGTGGCTTTGACAGCGACGACCCTAACCAACATTGATACACTGTCACACTCCTATGGGTTTTATTGACCGAAAACTCGCTTTGCACACAGTGATCAACATCAACCACGATCTGTGCTGGTGGTCAAACATGGCGCGCGACATAGCTGTTCCCATGTTTTAGTCACACCCCAAAATGTAGTCACAAACCAAATGAGGCGGGCGTGGAACAAAAGAATTATAGACCGGTGTCATGTAGGGAACGAACCAATCTTGGCATTTCCCCTACCTCCGACTTTCCACCCCTGCAAGGCTCTTCCCAGGGGGGGGGGGGGGAAAAGCAGCCACAGATTTGAGTTAGTCGGGACCCTCACCAAGTGAGTAACCCTCAATCCGACCATCTGAATCTACTCACAGGCGCAATTCATGTATTCATTCGTACACCATCGCCTAGAATTTCCTTGAAAATTTCGGTTTAATATTTCGTCTCAGGTGATTCATTCCTGCGCAAATTCTAGACGTCGACTCGCACTCGGGCCTCGAACTGCAAACTGGGCGCATCGAAGCCGTTTGTGATGAGCCAGAGCGTAATGGCGATGCGTGCAACTGAGACCGACCAACATGACCAACGTAATGCCAGCGCGCCGCACTCACGCCACTCGCTTGAAGCAGGCCTGGACTTGACGGGCAAGATTCCACCTATCACTCTCTCTGCTGCACGACCATTGGTGGTTAGTAAAATGTGCGTCTCAAAAGCTCCTAGCTACTATGGAACATGCCCGCTAACCAAGGCCTTCTTGAAGGAGTTGGGTATTATTTACCAAGGCCAGGTGCAGGGCTTCTTTCCTCGCGCATCTAGACGGACCAAACTCGTGACGCTTGCGGGCGTAACGCCCCGTCTGCGTGGGCGCCTCAACGTCATTGACTTGTCATAAACTACATGGCGCACATGGGCCCAATGCTGCATTCCCGGACATCGGCCCAACTCTCGCCAATGAGCGGCCTGCATATGATCTCGCTGATGAGGACTCGGCCTTCTTCCGGTGGTGCCGTGTCGCCGCCTGACCTTTTCCAAGCTTATTTCCGGTTGAGTCTTGGTAAGATGATCTACCCCAGAATGTACCATCGCCACGGGCATTTGGGGACTCACCAATTCTGCACGCGTCTCATTGTCTCCCCTGACCACTTTTGGGCCAACGTTTTCGCCAAGTGCTGAAAGGATAAAAGCTCGAAGACGAACCGAGCATTTCCCCCATTAAACCGTCTTCAAAGTAGCCAACACGCTGTTCGTCTCGTACCATGAAGATCGTTTTAAACATCGTCGCTCCTCTCGCAGCACTCTTTTCCGCCGCCCACGTTCGCTACGACACTACGTACGACCATCCCAAAGGATCCCTCTCCACCGTCGCTTGCTCCAATGGCGCGAACGGCCTGCTCACGAGGGGATACACAACTTTTGGTTCACTGCCGTCGTTCCCCAACATCGGTGCTGCCCAAGCTGTCGCAGGTTGGAACTCCCCGGCGTGTGGGTCGTGCTGGCAGGTATCGTATAAGGGGAAATCGCTCTACATCACCGCCATCGATGTTGCCGGGGACGGTTTCAACCTCTCACTTGAGGCCATGAACACTCTGACGAACGGGCACGCAGAGGAACTTGGGGTCATTGATGCTCAGGCCACCCAAGTTGACTCGTGGCACTGCGGGCTGTGAGCCCTTCAGAGGTATGTGACCCAATACACTCAGCTTGGGCTCCATCCGATTTTTTTTGTTTGAAGATTCATATCCTTTCGACGAGGTTTTGACCATGAAATTTTGAAAATAGTCGAATGTATATAAAAGATCGTTATTGGATGTTTTGTCGAATGTATGCTATGGTGTGAACGAGAATGTGAACGAGATTTCTGACCGACTTCTATCACGTGTTGTGGGTCTCAAAAGTCTTGAGTACTTGAGTTTTAGAATGCAGTTGTTTTAAGGGATTGCCGCCACAAAACAGCCAGTCTTTGCTTAGATATATTGATGTACTACTCAATCATAGATCCCAAAAGAAATAAAGAAGTTATCTTGTGCTTGCACTGCGATGTTGCCGACATCACAGGGTAAAACTCAAAATGCGATTAAAACAGTCCCGAAAATAAGTATTACTGAACGCAGTGCTAAAAAACTTTCAAGACATTATCTATACTCATCATCCAAGTTATATCTGAACGTTCAGAGCAACAGGAGAGGAGATACAGAAGAAATAGAGAATTTGCACCAATGTGCGCTTGACGCCCACTAATTTCAAAGTCAGCCAGTCAGCCAGCTGTACATGTATGAGTCAGCGTGACAATCCGTGACGAAAGTTTTGAAACTCCCTACGTACACTTGGCTGTCTTCTAACACAACTACCCACCCACCTTTTACCAGAGTGACACTTCAAGCTTCAAGGGGCTAGTTCATATATTATCACGTCGACTCCAAAGTCCGATCGTCAAAAGGTGTCGTCGATGTTATTTTATTCACGATTTAGCAAAAGTTTTGAAATTCCCAACACGTGATAGTATGGCGATTTCGTTTGTCAGGCGCCGCGCCTCTTGTGTCGATCGTTGAAAGCGACAACCCCTATATAGAGCCAGTTATGCCGCCCCCTTTCTGGCCTGAGACGTAGGAATGCTTCTTCCGCGGTCATGTCAGCGCGTAGAAAAACTGTTCAAGTAAGTGCTTGCAGGTACAGTACACAACACAGTCGACCCGAGTCTGATCATCGCATCTACACGTCCGTGGCATCCTTTGATTTCAGCTTAGACTTCCCCCTGCAATTTACCTTGAACTTGCTAGGCCTACAGTAGTCCAGTGATTTCATGACGGGTAGGACACCGTCGAGCCATCCACAAGGAACGACCTCCACACTGTATCCTCGAAGATGGCGTCTGAGAACAACGATGTCGACATCAGCACAGGACCAATCAGGTGTGATTCGAATTCGAATTCTTGCCCGGTTCAATTATTATTGACGTATTCGTGATTTCAATTCACCGCAGCCCAGGTTCCTCTGCATCGGGAAACCAAAACCCTGGAATAAGGTGCGTCAATCCATGCATTTTTGTAGCGACGTTTGACCAAAAACGTCTTTGGACAGACTCGTACCGCCCAATCGCAGGGCATCCCTTTCCAGATACGTATCGAGGTGACATGTATGTACTTAAATTCTGATTGTCCTATGCCCCCATTGCTCCGATAGGTATTTGTCAATCTATATGAGGAAAATTGTGCGCTCGGAGGACTAACTTCTACGAGCGCACAATTTTCCTCATATTATTATGAGTCATCCAAAATACCGCTTTGGTCTGGAGAGACAGTTCTTTGTTACTGTAACCCGTCGGGCGACGAAAAAGACATCAAGCGTTCCGACTAGGGAACGACGGTGCAGTGGAATGAGAGTCTTCGTGCCTTGTAAGACATCCCTTTCCTGACCCCGTTCTCAGCTGAGAGTTTTGTTCGGCGTTGTACAACCGTTTCGTGTGTGGAACGCCACGACGGGAGAGACAGTGGCAGTCCCATTCACTGGACACACGAATTCAGACACGTCTGGCATCGTGACCGTCTCATGGCCGGCGCATCGTCTCATCAAGATATCGACCGATTCGTATGTTGGGTACTAGTACAACAGGCACGCGAAAACTATGGATAGATCGACTTTGACCAGTCCGAGATAAACGATGAGGTATGGATCTGTAATAGGAATGACGAACTCTTAATGCGGATTTCGATTTCGAGAGTAAATCTTCACCGTCCCAGTAACATCTGTGTTACGGGCAAACACGAAACTTCCTTGGATCATTCTACTTTCGTACACGGTCATAGTTGGGGAGCTTCCTTGTTGTTTCTCAGGGGATATGTTGTGCAGTTTAACGAAAGGAGTTCATCGGGACATTACGCGTACGGCAGGGCAACTTGGTATCAAATCGATTAAGGTATCGGTATTGACATTGGTGACTGGGACTCGTTAGAGATGAGTACTCTATCGCATCATCATCGGCGGTATCGATAGGCGATCAGCCTATAGTAAAGAGCTAGGATACGACCTTGAAGCTAGCGATGCTCGGAGGGTGACTGGTGACCGGTGACCGGTGACAATTTGGGTCTTCACAGCTTCACTTCCCTCGAGAGAGTCTCGCTCCCGTCACGCGTCGTGAGCGGTGACGTGATCGGTGACGTGACGGGGAGGGGGGGCGACCGGCCGCCCCTGTGACGGGGCCGATCACGAGCGGGGTCCGTCCCGGGGACTGGGTCGCTGTTTGGCGCCCCCTCCCAAACAGAGGCAAGCAACCCCATCGGGCTCGTCCGATGGGTTGGTCATCCTCCCCGCCCGCCTCTTGCCTCGTCCGTCCTCACCCCCCATGTGGTCCATCCGCCCGCCCGCGCCGTGTTCGCTGCGTGCTGCTGAGTTTCCAACCGTTTCGACCGCCTTTTAATTGCTACCGCTCTCTCCGTCCTCTAGATCGATCGTCCCCGATGTTGACGGGCTGGCCAACGGGGGAGAGTGGATTGCTCCCGCCCCCGCTGGGGGGGGCGTCGACGGGTCCCTGGTCTGCCAGGTGCTCCTGTCCGCCCTCGTCGCCCTCCTCACCGCGTCCCTCATGACGATACACGACGAACGTTTGGCCGCCACATCTGGGGAGCCCCAGGGAACCCGGATCGACGTCGATCCGCTGTCCCCGCCGCCGCTGTCGCACCCCCCACCGCCGCCGTTGGGCCTGCCGTTCCCGGGAGAGCTCGTCGACGGCGTGCACGAGGTGGTGCACCGCAACATGTGAGTCGTTCTGCTCACTCGCCGCTACACGCGACGCGGAGAGACGCTGACCCCACCCCTCCCCTCCCCCCTCGACTCGAAAGCACCGAGCTCTCGAGGGTCGGCCTCCGTGACCTCTGCGACACCTTCCGCCTCGCGAAAACTGGGAACAAGGCGACGCTGACGGAGTGGCTGGAGAAGTTCAGCGCGGACCGAAAGGGATGGGACAGGTGAGTGCCCAGATCGCCGACGCCCTGCGCTCGGTGCACCATGACTGACCCCCCGCCCCGCCTCCCTCTCCCCGCCGCCGCCGCCTCCTCCACCAGCCTCCTCCCCGGCGCACGCAACAAGCACCGTGGGCCGCGAGGTGGCGGGATCACGAAGAATACGAGGGGCAATCCGAAGAAGAAGACGAGCGTGAAGCAGTCGGCACTGCGACGCGAACTCCTCTTCACTGCCGCCGCGAACGGCACGGGCTCGATGTCGTCATCGACCCGGCCGTGCCTCCCCACCGAGAGGTCGAAGGACATGCGCACGGACGAAGAGGTAGCGGCGGTGTTAGCGTGGGTGCGTCCACTTCCCACCTCGCTCCCCTCTCCCCTCTCCCCTCTCCCCGCCCTGACCGCGCCCAGGCCAAGCTCTTCAACGAAGAGAACCCATACGTTCCAGAGCCAGAGCCAGAGCACGAGCACGAGGAGCAGTCGCCAGAAGAGCACGAGCATGCGGCGGCACGCGCCCACGGTGGTACCACCGGCAGCACGAACACACCCCCCTTGCCTCCGGGCGGTCCTCCAGCAGCAGCGGTAAGCCCTCCTCGGTCCGCCCCTCACCCGCAATGCACAACGCTTATTTATGCCCACGACGCCCGTACGTACATCCAGACTCATGACAGCGCCGACCTCGCCAAGCAGCTCCAGCAGGTGCAGGCCCAACTTGCGGCGCTGATGGCGGTCGTCGCTGGTGGGAACGGAGCCGGTGTCGCCCCGCCCACCACCACCACTGCTCCTGCTCCTGCTCACAGGGGAGCCGGAGTTGTCGATGCCACCACCAACGGGCCCCCTCCCCTCGCGACGACAGAACTGCAAGCCGCGACACCCCATGAGCGACCGACGCCGACGACCCAAGTCGCCGCGTCTCCTTCTGGCCCACAGGAGTACCTCAAGCTCGGAAACGGCACGATGCTCTGCTTCTCAAAGCAGAGCATCCCCGACCCGCCTTCCGTCTCGTTCGCGAAAGACCTCCCCCAGCTGATGAGGACGTGGGACGACAGCTTGCCTGAGTGGAGCCCCTTGGAGGTGGTGCTCCGCGTCCAAGGAGAGCCGATCGCGCTCAAGCACTGGCTGGTCCTGTACCGCTACGGTAAGCCCGGTCAGTGGGCAGGCACGAAGAAGACCTGGGCCCATTGGCGGGTAAGCACCCATTCGCCCATGGCTTTCCCGACTTCCACGCGACGCTTACATCTCGACCGGACGCGTTGTCTAGGACATCGCCACAAGCTGGCAAGAGCTCGGGGAGGACGGCTTCTGGAGGAGGTTCTCCACCAACCAGCGGCCAATGTCGTACACGGCGATCTGCGAGGCCCTGAAGGAGGAACGGATGGCCACCCATCGCCGCGTCGCCGAGCAAGCCAAAGTGACGTACGGCAACGATTTTGGGCCCGCGTTCATATACCGAAGGGGTAGTGAGCACATCGTGAGGAACAAGGAGTCGGCGATTGCAAAGCGCTACCATACGCTGCAGGCATCGGGCTCCTCCCCGTAGACGGCTCACATCTGGTGTCTCCGAGCCGCGTACTCGCGCGACCCATGCCGTCAAGTTCCCCATACGTCTAGAGGGGCTTGCGTACGGCTAGAGGCAGTTCGGTAGTTTAATCTAAGAGTAATTACTTGGTCTTGTCTTATGGTACTGCGTGTCGGAAAATATCATTCTCACTATATAGCGTACATACTATACAAAGCATTCAACATGACCTACGCCCCGCTGTGCGAGTTCCGCAAGCTGTAACGATCACGTCGCGTCCCAGGTTCTCTACCTTGGCTTACGTTGCTTCAACCCTCGCTCGAAGCGTTGTTGGCGACATAATCTTTGACCTCCTGCAACAACTTGCTTAGCTTCTCGAATTCGATTTCGACCTCTTTCAAGCTTTTCCAGTTGCTGGCAATAGCACCGTCGAACTTGACAGAGTCTTTTTCTGCTTTAGCCATGGCTACCTCCACTTTGGTGATCTCTTTGTTTGCGAGGTTGACGTGGAGCTTCAAGCCGTCAACTTTCGACTTCTGCGCGAGTAACCGAGAACCGCCGATATCGAGAATCTTCTTCTCGAGAGCCTTGATGGCTTCTTCGATCGTACTTGACTGCGACCGCAACCGTTCAAGCTCGCTCTGGGCGGTAGAAATCTGGCGTGCTAGGAATGCAATACGCGAGAGATCACCCGCGTCTGGCTTGTTCTGCGTCCTAAGTTGGCTCGAGCCTTAGCATATTGTGAACAACAGAGGGGGTGAGGCAGTGCTTACTTGAGGTCGCGGACCCGCTTTTCCGCTTCTACGACGCGCCTCCCAGCATTTTGTATGTCGAGATTGACCTTGTCGATGTTGAGGTCAATCTGCGGCCCAGACTTTCCCACAGCTTCCAGTTCGGCTTCAGCTGCCCGAAGCTCTTCCATGGCCTCTGTGAGTTGCGCGGCAGCGGCTTCGCTGTCATGCTCGTACTTCCGCAGTACGTCAGGCGAAACCGCATCGGCTGCAAGTTTCGAGCTCAGTCCACCGCCACTGGGTTTTGCCCCGCCGCCGGACATCGTGCCAGATGAGTCGATGAGTTCTCCCGCGAGAGTGACAACTCGCCACCTGCGCGTACCGAACGCTATGCGATTTGCTTGCGCGAGATCCTGCGCGACGAGCGTGTCACGCAATGCCTTGTAGAATGCATGAGCGAATCGTGGCTCCTTTGGCTTGACGAGGTCGAATAGGCGCGGGGACATTCTCTGGAGTCTGCATGGACCTCATGCCATTCGTCTCGTCTACCTTCTCAAGCACAAGAAAGTTCGCACGTCCGACGTTTTGTTTTCGGAGGTACTCAATACAGGCTTGACCCTGCTGCAACCGTGTCCACGACCATGTTGTTGAGGGAACCACACGCAGTTGTAATTGCCACGTCGTACTTGTCGGGGATAGTCCCAAGACTTCTAAGTCGACCCTACTCTGTGACATGAGGTTCGTTCACAAACTTTTGCGTGGTACTTACGTGAAATCCGCTGACCCGACCCGAGTTCCTCAAGTGTGTCAAGCTATCCAGG
>WTXK01000395.1:0-42485 GCA_025769895.1 Lactarius psammicola | reverse complement strand
TTGGCACTTCAAATTTCGGATGTGTGAGGTTCGAAAAACTGTTTATCACCACCACCATCACTTCTTGTATGCGAGACAGCGATGGCCGCTTGATTACACACCTCTAAAGGTCCCGTCTCATTCAGAACCTGTCCGGTGTCGTCGTGCAGCGAGATCACAATTGATGACCTATGCGCGCGGCAACGGTGTTGGCTCATCGAAGTTTCACGAAGTCCCCTGCGCCCGTTCAACCTACCCGACGACCCATCATGGTCAGCTCAGTTCATTCATCTGGAGATAATCGTAACTTACATGGCAAGCATCGAACACGTGTACACTGTCAAGTTTGGCATTTAAAAAAGAGCAACCAGGCGAGATGCCACGTACGCTTTGCAAGGATGAGGTGAAATGGCAGGAAGATGAGCGTCCTGGTCGCCGAGACCCACTGTGACGACGAAGAAGCATCAGATCATACCGCGCCGCATCGAAGCTAGAACAGATCCTCACGGAGATCACTTGCGCCGTTTCCACTATCCTGTGACATCACAACACGAAGTTCAACACGAATCCTTCTTCCTAAGAGAAGTCACTCCTTACCCGGTAAGGAGTGCCGTATTCACCGTCCACACAATCAACCGGTTGATCAGCGAGTTGGTCCTGCCGTGGCGATTAATTATAACGTTCACCGAATCATAACAGTAATCCAACCTGCGAGTCCCAGTCATCTTACTCTTTTTCAGATAATACAGCAACGGTCCCGTAATGAGTAGGTCCGCGGTCGCTGCAGCCGACATTTGCCCTGTCATGAGACCCTTCCCGGACGTTCAATATTACACCACTTGGGTCCCAAACAGGCGGACTGAGAAATGCAGGGCGGTGACGAACCATGTAATTAGGCAATTCGCTGAACTTGTTTTCGTGGAATCTTGAGGACGGAGAAAAATCATCATTTGATTGGTCGCATGGCAGAGAAAAAACACACGAGGTAACACACATGCCTGAAAGCGCAGCCGGGGTCATTCAAGCTGGAAAACATAAACACGGGGAAGAAAACGGCTAACCCAGACCAATGCCTGCCATTCAACAATAAGGTTTGCGTGAGCCGTCACATGGAGCACGATGTGAACCCGAACTCGGTGGGACTGACCTAGCTGCGGAAGCGCGAACGCCATCTGCGATACAAAATAAGAAAAAGGCGGCCATGTCACACTGAAAAGGGATGTCGTAGCAACGACTAACAATAGTGCAGATGAGGATCCTATTCCCTTGACTGACTGCGACGGGATTAGTGGATACAGGGGGGGGCGCAGGGGCGTAAGAAGGCTTACGATGCCATAGGCGGACTGTGAAGAAACTTCGAAACTGTAAGCCAGCCATCGGAACCAGCACACCGCAGCGCATATCGCTCACCAGCGAACCATGAACGTCGCGATGACCTTTGTTGCCGACCGAAATTGACCCCGTGGCAGCCGCTTATATGCGCAAGCGATGACTCACCGACGGCGCAATCTCAAGCTACGACAAAGACAGTGCGTGGTTTCAGCGATCGGGGACTACATTCCAGGGATCATTGTCATCGTCGCTCACATTCAGACTCCTAGAATGATCCGTCAATTCGCGGTCATGAGCACACACACACACACGCATACAGATAACGGCCGCGCTTACCAAATCGATATCGCCAGTTCGTTCCGGGTGACCGTTACAGAGTACGAGGAAATAGTATGCCGCGTGACATAGCAGCGCGAGCTGTAGCGTGTCCAATGTCCTACAACCTCGCTCAGCTACCAAAATAAAACCGGGGGAGACAGTCGCCCCTGAGCTTGGTCATGCGTACCACAACACTGCGACCTGCGTCACGTAAAACGATAATTGAAATGGCTCACGCGCAGGATACGGCGGAGGGGAGGACTCACCAGCGCGCGCAAGCTCGTGCGGTCCCTCGCGCCGCTCGTAAAATACAAGTACGTCTGAAAGAACATGATGCCGTACAGCCTTCCCCCGCGCGATCGTAACCAGAACGAAATTGGTTCTGAAGAAGCACCTACATGGTATCGACGACGAGTCCGATCAGGATCATCCCCATCGTGGTGTTCAAGTTGGGATCGGGGCCGTTGGCACTGTAACGGTACAAGGGTGATGACATCGCCCACGGCTTCACCCCGTGCGACTGGGTCTCAGGACGTAACAAGAGAAGGAGGGTGCAGTGTTGGGGGCGATTCGGAACACAACGAGAAAGAAAGAAGGGGATAAAAGAGAGAAAAGGTCTTGAGTGGACCCATATCGGCAGTCCATCAATCACAACCTAGAACAAAATACTCTGCAGTCGCGCCAGTGACCAAAACCCGTAGAAGCATGAGAAGCAGCCTGATGGGAAACCTCACCTGTTCGCCCACGTGGGCCAAGAACCCAAAAAAGAAAAAATGATACACACATACACCAGGGCCATTGTTGGCAAAAGGCTCTATTATGCACAACTTGCGCGTTCAGCGCTTGGGCTCAGCGAGCCTCGTGCTCGGGTTGGAGCGCAAATTACTCTGCCTAGTCCCATTCGAGCTACGCTAACCCTTTTTCTGGGTACTAGTAGCTGGAGGGAGGGCGCGAACTTGGTACCGTATCGTGTGGTGGCGTTGCGGGTATGCACTTAACGCCACTGTGGCGCGCTCGGCAGGTGGCGGCGCCCCTTGAGGGACGATAAGATTGACTTTCAATAGAAGATCTCCCGTGTGCGGATCCAGTTAGAACGTCTAGCCACCGTGGCTGGCATGAAAGGAAGTGTAAGGGAAGGCAGGAAGCAGCCGGACGTCCGGTTCAGCTAGCCGCGCCGGGCGGTTATGTCTCGCGCATGGCCCGACCGATGCAAAAACTGATAAGAAATTCACAGTTCCTATAAATAAGAACACCATGATTTCACGTCCGGGGAAAAGCTGGTGCCGATCTCTTTGCTGAGAATGAGCGAATCCCTCGTGTTAATCTGCGCTGAAAGCCTGAAAGCCAACTCCACGCCTAAGCCAACGCTCACGGGACTGAGGGGGGTGCAATATAGTTCGCTCACACACTAACGCGTATTTGGTGCATGCCTCCTCATAGGGGTTCTGTACCCCAATGGGCGCACGTTAACTTTTTTGGGTTCGTTTGTGTGCATCACAGAAACCCCTGGTCATGCCCCGGAATCACCAAAGTTCACCCATCGACCCAGCTAGCCTTTCTTCCTTCCTTTCTTCTCAAATTCTTTTTTCACATCGTCTCCAAGTGCCTTTTGCAATTGTCTCAACTCCCTGACCTTCGTTGTAGGGAGAACTTGGTTTCGTAAGAATTCTGGGTTGTATGACTCATATCCTGCCCATCCATTTCACCCCATGCATTTAGTGGGGACTCATCTAGCCAACTCCGGCTTTACGTGGAACTCTAGCTCTTCCACCTGATGAGCAGCAGCGTGAATAAGCCCATAATGGCAATCGTGGTGCCATGCTGCACAACTACCAGTATGTGGACGGGCAGGAGAGCATGGGCAGGGGCACAAACCCAATGAGCAACCTTCCCGCGGTGGCTGGGGAGGCATTGGCACTATTGAAAGGATGAATCGTGCCCATCGGTGCCAGAGTAGAAGTCACGGTGGTGCCACTGACACTCTCTGAGAGCACACACGGAGAAGAAAGGCCTCCCCACAAAAGCCAAAAGTGAGGACGGGGGTCAAGTTGGAAGAGGAGACAAGTTGTGATGTGTGGTGTCTCAAAGCTGTTCAGAGAGACGATGATGAGTAAAGTCAAGATGGGAATAAGGTGATAGACAACACTCGTACGTACCTAATCTTCCCGTGCGATACCGCTGCTATTATCAAAGAATTTAGGCCGTAGCCTTTGAGGCGGACTTCTGCAGTAGCTCTCGGTCAAGGAGTGTGGCAAGTAATAGAAAGTCACGAACCGATGTCTAATAAGGGGAATTTTCGTAAGCTCTTCTACATCGGTACCAGGGCCAATCACAGCTATGGCACCACGGGTCCGTGATTGTAGTCTTGCCTAATGAGAGGTAAGGGAAGACGACGTGAGCGAGCGAAACCAGAGGGCCGCATCACAATAACCGAGTTGGGGGGTGGGCACAGAAATTAATAGGGACTTTCAATACTCGTATAACTGCGTGTTTGAGGTAAAGCTTGCGTGTCTGCAGGTTGGTCGATTCGAGCGATGTAGCCAGTATGGTTGGTGTTCCCACGGCCACAACGTGGGTTGGGCTAGGGGTTGGCCAATTTCCCACGGACGGCCCACGGACAGTGCGTGGCTAACCAGACGCTCGAACCGTCGCTCACTCTAATCCTAAAAAACATATTCCTATAGTACACACAAATCTCTCTTTCATAGCTAGTATGGCCGCTGCACAAGATGCGGATCACCAGCGAACCTCCCCGAATTCGTGCGTAGATCGTGTTTGATCAACGACTTTTCTTGATACTGACCTACTGCTCCAGTCCGGATCCTTCAGCGTCGCAAATCTCAGGAAGAGGGTGCGGCAATCCCTTCATTTGTGTAGCGATTCTCACTCAAGAATCGTTCTTTGACAGCGCTCAAATCTCCGAATCGCAGGGAAGGCCATCCCAGCTACGTGTTGAAGTAACCGGTATGTACTTAGATCGTAACTCGTTGATCCCTCGATATGTATTAGGTCTCTCTGTTAGTCCTCAGGGCTCAAAATGTCCCCCGTATCAAGAAGCAGCTTGGCCTGAAGAGGCGGTTCTTTGTCACCGTAGCCAATGGTGCGACAGTGAAGAAGACGAAAAGCGTTCAGATTGATGGAGAGACCGTTCATTGGAACCAGACGCTTGGTGCCTTGTAGGAGTTTCCTTTTTTCAATACTATTTTTCGGCTAAAAATGCTGCTCAGTTCTACACAGCAGCCTTCACATCTTATACTGTGTCTTTATGAGAAGCGGTACTTACATCCTGATGTCGTTATCGGAACGCATGCGATTCTGATACCTGTCGAATCGCAAAGTGGTTCGTATCCTTTTAGAGACTTGCTTGTTCGACTAGCTGAACGTCTTGAGGATAGACGTCCCTTTTGTGTTCAGTAATGGCGATGGACAGTCGACGCGGCCAGTCACGCTCCACTTAACGATCGCTGTGTCGACGAATATGGCTTCTCCGATATTTTATAATAACCCCCCCGAAATGCCGACCAAAAGAGACGACTCTCCCGCCAAAGAAGCCTCTAAGCCGTCTGTGGTCCCAGACCCCGGGGGACCCAGTCAATTCACCGCCCGCGAACCTCATTTACCCTCGCCAGAACCTCTTCCCGTCGAGACTAGCGCTCCTAAGTCAGATAGCCAGGCAGAGATGTCGCCTACTGAGAAGGCTCTGATCGCCGTCCGTCTCGCCGATGAAGCTAAGAAGCCGATTGAGCGAGCGAATGGATGGGAAGGGGCTGTTAGTAAAATCAAGTGGGTGATGGACGCTGTTAGCCCGATTGCGGAAGTGCGTGGATTATCCATTTTACCTCTCCTCTACTGAGCCGACTTTCACACTCAGCTTCACCCGTTTGCAAAGATGGCATACGGTTTGGTTTCGGCCATCCCCGAGGTGGATCTGTTTGCGTTATTGTCGGAAGGAAAACACTTATGCTATGTTTATTCGGGTACCAGACACTCCTGGAACAGTATCAACGCGACGGCAACGTCCTATCCCTACTTGAAGCCATGCACGACGCGTTTGATTTCGCGCACCACGAAGACACCATAAAATCCATCAAGTCAGGCTCAAAGCAGGCAAAAATCCTTACTCTCATGCTGCAGGATGTCTGTAATTGCAGTGACTTTATCCAATCATATGCAAAGGACTCACAATTCTGTATGTTGTCTTTATCTCCTCTATCGGCAAGTGTAAACGTATGATTTTTAGGGAAGCGGACGTTGAAGAATATCGGCGGTGGGGCCACGAAAGAAATTGAGGGCCTGTCCACCGCTCTTGTCGAACATCGAAGGGCTTTCTTGGATCAAGTTGTCATCACCACGGAGATAACTGCGTTCCAGATTCTGGACGACGTAGGAATAATTTCGGCCAAGGTCGACTGGATATCTACTCATCTTGAGTGGGTGTCAAGTCAAGTTCCGGATGCTGGTATGTAGTCCTTGATGGCTTGTGGGCTATCGGTCTGATGATCGTCAAAGAACTGGATGCAAAAATCCGAGAAATCCCTTATGCGGCACGCTCGCGGTTCACGCCCAGCAAGGGCTGTCTTACGGGGACACGCACCTCCTTTCTGGATTTCATTGTCAATTGGGTGAACGATCCCGCTTCGGAGCGTGGTCTCGTTCTTTTCGGGCAAGCTGGGACAGGAAAGTCCTCGATCGCGCATGAGATCGCACGTCGCTTCGACACAGTGCACCGTCTTACGTCATCGTTCATCTTTTTGCGGAAGGAGCAATCCAAACGGGAGGCCTATCACCTCTTCACGACTCTTGCCCGCGATCTCTCCGACCGCTATCCTTCGTTTAAATCCGCGCTAGGAAGGATCGTAAAGGACAACTCGTCTCTTCGAGTTGGAACCGGTGACTATGATACACTGTTTGGATCCCTTATCCTGGAGCCACTCAAGGATCTGCACATCGTCGGTCCCATCCTTGTCGTAATTGATGCATTGGACGAAAGTGGGGACGTAACTGGTGGGATCGGTCTACACACATTTCTTGCTAAAGCCCTCTGTAAACTCCCATCCCATTTCCGTGTGTTCATCACCTCGCGACCTGAGCACGACATCGAGTCTGCGTTCGTTGAAGCTTCGTCAATCCGGATCAAACACATGGATGACCCTCAGCTAGCTGATAAAACGCACGACGATATTCTCGCCTTTCTTGAGGAGAGTCTCCCTTCGGAGGAGTTCATAAGTTTTGGCAACGCGCTGGCAATGAAGGCAGAAGGATTGTTTCAGTGGGCAGCGGTTGCCTGCGGATTCATCGTTAAACCTCCCGGTTCCTTTGGTTTTAGCAAGAAAAAGTGCATAGAGCATCTTTTGAGACTCACCGCAGATTACCATAGGCAGGACCCGTTGGACGAGCTGTACAAAGAAGTCCTAGAAGGTTATTTTATTCACGGAGAAGCACGAATTCTATTCCGCTCTGTCGTGGGACAGCTCATCACCGCATTCGAACCCCTCTCCATCCGTTCCCTGACCACTTTGCGACACCACGCCTTCAATAGCGACGACGATTACGATTCTGTCGTCGAAATGCTTCGTCACCTCGGCTCGTTGCTGAGCAATGTCAATTCGGCTGATCAAAGCCTTCCCATCGCTCCTCTGCATACGTCATTTCGCGATTTCCTTATAAGTAGAGAGAAGAGCGGTGATTTTTGTGTTAGCCTTCGTGACGCCCACCGTCATTCGGCCCGCTCCTGTCTGGGTCTACTGCTCAACGGCCTCAAATTCAATATCTGCAATCTACAATCATCATATCTCGCCAACAGAGACGTTGAAGACCTCGACTCCCGTATTGACAAACACATCCCACCTGCTCTGTTATATGCGTGTCGTTTCTGGGACGATCATTTGGCACATATTTATTTCGAAATTGATCTGTTTGAGCAACTTCGTACTTTCCTTAAGACGAAATTTCTGTTTTGGTTGGAGGCTCTCAGCTTGACGAGCAACGTGGCTGTTGCTTTGCCAGCGTTGTTGGCTCTGGATACGTGGCTAGCGTCTGGCCAAGGTGTGAGTATAGTTGTTGATTCGATGAGGAAGGCGAACTACTAATAACACGATCGCAACAGGTTTCTCAGACAGAGCTGAAGAAATTTCGGCGGTTCGTCAATGATGCCTCTGCGTTTGTACGGTATTTCGGGATTTCCATGGCGAAGAGTGCTCCACATGTCTATCTTTCCGCTCTACCGTTTGCACCGACTGGTTCTCTTGTCTCTGGACATTATGCTAGCTCATTTTCTCGACTGATGCGCGTGGAACGTGGGCGTTTGTCTCATTGGCCATCGTCGGAGATGGTAATTTCAAACATTGGGGGTTCGGTCAATTCTATTGCACTCTCATCGGATGGCCAGCACATCGTCTCAGGCTCTTCCGATGGAACAATTTGTGTGTGGAACGCCACTACGGGAGAGACAGACGCAGGTCCATTTACCGGGCACACGGATTCGGTCACGTCTGTGGCATTCTCGCCAGATGGCCAGCGCATCGTCTCAGGCTCTTCCGATCGAACAATTCGTGTGTGGAACGCCACTACGGGAGAGACAGACGCAGGTCCATTTACCGGGCACACGTATTCGGTCTTGTCTGTGGCATTCTCGCCAGATGGCCAGCGCATCGTCTCAGGCTCGCACGATGGAACAATTCGTGTGTGGAACGCCACTACAGGAGAGACAGACGCAGGTCCATTTACCGGGCACACGTATTCGGTCGAGTCTGTGGCATTCTCGCCAGATGGCCAGCGCATCGTCTCAGGCTCGCTCGATCGAACAATTCGTGTGTGGAACGCCACTACAGGAGAGACAGACGCAGGTCCATTTATCAGGCACACGTATTCGGTCTTGTCTGTGGCATTCTCGCCAGATGGCCAGCGCATCGTCTCAGGCTCTTCCGATCGAACAATTCGTGTGTGGAACGCCACTACGGGAGAGACAGACGCAGGTCCATTTACCGGGCACACGCATTCGGTCTTGTCTGTGGCATTCTCGCCAGATGGCCAGCGCATCGTCTCAAGCTCTTACGATGGAACAATTCGTGTGTGGAACGCCACTACGGGAGAGACAGACGCAGGTCCATTTACTGGGCACACGGATTCGGTCAGGTCTGTGGCATTCTCGCCAGATGGCCAGCGCATCGTCTCAGGCTCGGACGATCGAACAATTCGTGTGTGGAACGCCACTACGGGAGAGACAGACGCAGGTCCATTTACTGGGCACACGGATTCGGTCACGTCTGTGGCATTCTCGCCAGATGGCCAGCGCATCGTCTCAGGCTCGGACGATGGAACAATTCGTGTGTGGAACGCCACTACGGGAGAGACAGACGCAGGTCCATTTACCGGGCACACGTATTCGGTCTTGTCTGTGGCATTCTCGCCAGATGGCCAGCGCATCGTCTCAGGCTCTTACGATGGAACAATTCGTGTGTGGAACGCCACTACGGGAGAGACAGACGCAGGTCCATTTACCGGGCACACGGATTCGGTCGAGTCTGTGGGATTCTCGCCAGATGGCCAGCGCATCGTCTCAGGCTCGCGAGATGGAACAATTCGTGTGTGGAACGCCACTACGGGAGAGACAGACGCGGGTCCATTTACTGGGCACACGTCTTCGGTCGAGTCTGTGGCATTCTCGCCAGATGGCCAGCGCATCGTCTCAGGCTCGCTCGATCGAACAATTCGTGTGTGGAACGCCACTACGGGAGAGACAGACGCAGGTCCATTTACCGGGCACACGCATTCGGTCAGGTCTGTGGCATTCTCGCCAGATGGCCAGCGCATCGTCTCAGGCTCGGACGATGGAACAATTCGTGTGTGGAACGCCACTACGGGAGAGACAGACGCAGGTCCATTTACCGGGCACACGAATTGGGTCGAGTCTGTGGCATTCTCGCCAGATGGCCAGCGCATCGTCTCAGGCTCTTACGATGGAACAATTAGTGTGTGGAACGCCACTACGGGAGAGACAGACGCAGGTCCATTTACCGGGCACACGAATTGGGTCGAGTCTGTGGCATTCTCGCCAGATGGCCAGCGCATCGTCTCGGGCTCGGACGATCGTACAATTCGTGTGTGGAACGCCATCACGGGAGAGACAGATGCGGGTCCATTTACTGGGCACACGGATTCGGTCGAGTCTGTGGCATTCTCGCCAGACGGCCAGCGCACCGTCTCATCAGGACGTGCATCAATTCGTATGTTGAATGCTACTACAGGAAATACGGAAACTACAAGACCCGTCGACTTCACTGACCACTCCGTGATCAACGAGGAGGGATGGATATGTGGTAGTAACGGTGAACTCCTAATCTGGATCCCACCACTTCATAGGGCAAATCTTCACCGCCCAAGTAATATCTGGATTGCCGGCGAATATGAAACCCGCATCGATCTTTCTACCTTTACGCATGGACACAGTTGGGCTACCTGTATTAATACCTAGATAGAACCACTACAGCAATCTGTTGTTTTTCTTACACGCGGTTTGAAGTATAATGTAACATGCCCGATAAGAGCTCATTGTAGCCGAACGCTGGATAGCCTGGTCTTGATCTTGGTGTTGGGCCATATTATATGTGTACCATGCCCGTACTATTGTATCGGCAGTGGAGTCAATAGACGATCAGCCTAGACAAGACTGCTCAGATCGACGGCCCTTAAACACACATGTAGGACACATGCAAGATGTGGCGCCGCCTACGTGTGCTTAAACCCCAAATATGAGGACGGAGCATACGCCCTAGCCAAGCGTCCATCTGCTATTATCATAAAACGATCACCGGGGACTAGGGACCATTTTGGGGGACAAATTGGAATGAGAGTACAGCAGTACGCTAAGCAAAAACAATTAGCGTAATTGAGTGCTGGACCTTACCTGACAATAAAAATTATGATAATCATGCTCTATCGGTCAAAGATAGTTGCGTCCTAATCGCATCCTTCCCACGCGCCGGTCCGCTTTCCCGTCAACTTCGAATTGAGTCTCCGCTTCAACACGTCATTTTTTTACTTACACAAGTCAAGTAATGTCGAATAGTTAGATAATAAATTTGATTATTCCTTTCTGGTTAAGAGCAAAGCAAAAAAGGAATTACATTAACTAATCAAAACAAGTGCGGTTTTTTTACAAGTCGATATCTTAGTGTGTGATCTACTGTGTGCTAGGGTAGTATGGTTGGGAGGGGAGAAAATGGGCATAAGGCCAGTACATAGGGTATGTCGTGTGATGTGGGACTTGAGAATATGCGCCGAGTGAGTAAGCGGCGTGAGTCGGGTGTCACGCGAGGGGGGCCGAGGGCACAGGGCCCGGTTTGCGTGCGCCCTTAGCGCATAAACAGGGGCGAAGGGAGCAAGAGCCTCCCATTCGTGTCACCCTTGCGCGCAAATGGGAGGGTGGGGTGGGGCCCCCTTCCTATTCCCGCGCGGCACTCGGTTCGCGTGTCGCCCCTGCGCCGACCTGGAGGAGGGGCGCCATTTGCGGGTTTGCGCGCGGCCCCAGTTCGCATGCCCCCGTTAAGTGTGCAAACGGGGACGGGGCGCAACGGTGAAAGGAGGGCAAACCCTCTCATTCCCGCCTCCCATTCGCGTGTCGCCCTGCATGCAACCGGGGGGGTGGGGGCACTTGCGGGTTTGCGCTTGGCCACGGTTCACGTGCCCCCTCTGCGCGCAAACGAGGGCGGTGGGATACAAATGATGGGATGGAGGGAGCCCCCGCCGCTTTCGAGTTTGCGCGGCCAACTCTCGCGTGTCGCCCTTTGTGCGCGAGAGGTGGAAGGGGGCGAAAAGGGGGGGAGCTCCTTCACGTTCCCGCGCGGCCTCGCGTTCGCCTGCTCCTTGTGGGTGCAAAAGGGTGGATGGGGTGGGCGTGCCACTCCCGTACGGCCCCCGGTTCGCAAGCCCTCTTTGGGGGGGAAGGGCGGGGAATGTTGCGCACCCCCCTGCTTGCGTGCTGCAGTTGCGCGTAAACGGGGACGAGGCAAAGGAGGGCGGCACCCCTTCCGATTCGCGCGCAAACGGGGGCGGGAGGTGCAAAGGGGAGAGTTACGTACCTCTCTCCGTATTCCGTGTGGCTATCCATCTATTCATGCTCCCATCCCCTTGCGCGCGAATCAGAAGCAGGAACGGGGACGCACACTCCCCCTCTTTTGCGTCCGCATTTTTGCGCGAAGGAGGGGAAGGGAGTGGACGAGGTGGGTCGGAAGGGCCAGCGAAACATGGTAGGGGAGGGGCATACGTTTATCGTATCCCGGTCCGATTGGCAGTGTGAAATCAATTTTGAAGGTTATGGAGGGGGTTGGGGGATTTTTTTGTCTCTCCTTTCCCGCCGCCCGCCGACGCGTCACTTACGCGTTGTTTTCATTTATTATGTTCTTGTCCTTTATTGTATGTTTACTTTTATTGTTACTCGTACAAATAGAAACAAGAAAAGTTTTTAAAAAATAGTAAAGAAATCGGGGTTTGAAGTTGAGTTGCGGTAAAGCGGCCCACTCTCACCGGCGCGTGGGAAGGATGCGATTCGTCAATCGCTGTCAAAGATAACATTTACTAAAAAAAACATGCTCATTTCTCATTTGGTCGCCGTTACTTGTGGTTTTGTATGCACTTTGCAAACCTTTTATCTCAGTTTTAGAAAACTCGAACTCTTACAGTGTAGACACTTCAGAATCTGACCACAGAAGACAAGTACTTATGTTTATTCCGCGCGAACTGTTATCCAATGACGATGTAATTAGCCCGCACTTCCGTTTGAATCTGGGGTACAACGTCTCCTTACAGTATATTAATTTATTATTACCGATAGCTCATCTAATTCTTATTTTAAGGCCTTTATACACGCAACTAATACTTGTAATTACTTAAAACGATTATTATAAGCCAACCACTCCGGTATTTGCAATATTAATCCATACTTTCCGAGCATCACACATGCGATCCGAACAAAAGGACAAAACCTTTAGACACTGCTTCATTATTGTAACAATACTAGAGACACCGATACCGTTTTGTTTTTCTTCTACGAACGAACGGACGACGACGACGACGAGGGAGGTAAGAGACAAAGCTAGAGAGTGCTTTGGAGAGAGTTCGGAGAGAGAGCGAGAAAAAAGAGCGTTGTTGCTTCGACTTTGGCTATTACTAACTATACGAGAAACACGAGCACGCACCAAACATAATTAGAGCTTATAATGGGATGTCACAATGCGGTCCAGACGAGCAGAAAGAAAAAAGAAATAGCAGAAAAAGGAGGAGAAACGCGAGAATGAGTAGTAGAGGGAGAGAGCAAAAAAAACGAACGTGGCATTGTCAGCGAATATATATATATACGTGCGTGCGCGCACTGCACACGCAAGATGCATAGCAGATTCCCAGGGATTTCAGAAGAAGAAAAAAATACGAGGATGCGAGATTGCGAATTGTGGTTTGTCTGCGTTTAAGAAAATGACGGGGCCGGGGGACGTGTGATGCGGTGCGGGGTAAGTTGCAAAGAGAGGTATATCATGGCAACGCGAACAGCGAGAGCACCTTCTCCGCACCCCTCTTCAGCTTCTTATTCTTGTGCTTCTCGTGCTCCTCCGCATGTGGCGCCCGCACCGTCTCGACGATATCTGGGTCCGACGCCGCGCGGCCCTCGCCATTCGTCGACGCACCGCTCGACGAGCCCGGGCTCCCAACCGAAACGGCCGACTCCTTCGACTTGAGCGACGGCTGAGCGAGTGTCGTGCGCGCGCTCTGCGGCGACGATATCGTCGATACCGTCGCGCTCGCTGAGCGCTCACTCATCGTGAAGGATTTGCCAGCCGACCGCGATGACCGCGTCGACGTCGATGGTGGCGACTTGGCGCGCAGGAACGTCTTGCGGCCGAAAGGCAGGGCACCGGTGCGACCGCGACGGTCCTTTGTCGTGGGACTGGGAGAGCCCGAGCCGTTCGTGGTGGCGGACAGTCGCGCCGCAGCGTCACTTGGTGTTGTGCGATTAGGCGTCGAGCCTTTGCGGAAGACCGCGAGCCGGTACCGATCCACGACGCCACGCGCAAAGAGGCTCGTGCCACGTGCGCCGTTGCGTTCCTCACCATCGGCCTCGATAAAGTCCCATTCGTCGTCGTCGTCCCGTTCTGTTCGCACGTCGTCCTCCTCGTTTGCATCCGAGAGATCGCGGTCCAGAGCAGGCACCCCCGACTTCTCACGACGGTTGCGTTGGCGACTTGACCGTTGGCCATGAGGTTTCGGCACTGGCGCCTTTTTCGGCTCCTTGTGGTGGATGTCGGGGCCTGTAGATGCCGCAGCCGCTGCTTCGGCGACTGCCTTGACGGGGGATCTGGGTACAGTAGGTGCAGGGCCGGGAGCATCTTCGCTCGCGCGTGGAGTAGCATCGGTGAATGAAGCCGGTTTAGCGGATGTATCGACAGGAGGAAGTTCGGGCCTAGTGGACACAGGGCTCCGCTTGGCAGGGGGGGTGGATGGTGGTGGCAAGGCCGTGGGTCGAGCTTCAGGGGTCTTCGGCTCAGGTATGGGTTCCTCATGTCCCAGAACGACGGTCTCTGCGGCTGCCTCGCCATTGAGCTCAGCCAGTATAATGGGCTCAGTAACATTCACATCCTCCTCCTCTTCCTCCTCTTCTTCGGAAATTTCTTCCTCATCGTCGATGATGACGGAATGCCGACCTTTGAAAGAATATCCGTCAAACACGTCCACCAAGTCATCGGGCGGGTGAGCCGAGGAACTGCGCGACTGCGATGGTGTCGCAACGGAATCCTCGCCATCTGTCGGTTCCAGATCTGTTTGTTCCCGCTCCCGCTCCTGATCCGTGTCCATGTCGTTTTCATCATTAATTACAGGCTCCATGTCGAGGAAGGTGTCATCAAAGTTCTGGGTATCGCTTGCATTTGAGGGATCAATGGGAGGGATATATGGGGCTGGACGAGAAATCAGGATATGAGGTTCGACGTGAGACGCAGTACGAACGTATATAACGCTTGTAATACACATGAGCCCAATCTCTGTAAGCACGAACAAAGCATGTTAGCAGAGCCGCCGCAAGCCGAGTCGGACACATACATCATCGAGAAATAAGGGTGGCGTTTTATTCGTGGCTCGCTGATGCGGAGTGCAGGGTTGCGTTGTAGAAGCTACATATGGGGTCCATTAGTCAGCACCACCTCAAGCTAACATTGAAACGCAACAACTCACTCCCCGAATAAGGCCCTTTGTGTCTTGGTCCATAGCTCGATCGTCTGGGAACTGCAATTCGTCCTGGAGGACTCGGACATACATATCGGAGTGATTGTCCGCCCAGAAAGGTGTCTACCGCAGAAGACATGAGATATGATCACGATGAGACATATCAAGGACAACTCACGATACCAGTCAGCATTTCATACAGCATTGTGCCAAAGCTCCACCAGTCGACCTCGTAGCTATACGGAAGGCCCTGGATTACCTCTGGCGCGAGATACTCGGCTGTGCCACAGAACGTGCTCGTCGTATCCACCTGGCGCGACGGCCACTGTGCGGCGAGCTCTTTGTCGTCCTTCATCCAATACGGCGAGCCTGGTGCGGGTGGGGTACCCGGTGTGACATGCTGGCCCCCTCGCTTGGGGAACTCCTTCGAAAGGCCAAAGTCAGTGAGCACAATGTGGCCGTCTGCCGCGATAAGGATGTTCTCCGGTTTGAGGTCACGATAAACGACGCCTGCCGCATGCAAGCCCTCGACACCTTCGACGATCTCAGCAGCATAGAAGCGGGCTCGGTCACGACCAAGACGACCCCAACGCGCGAGCTGTGTCGCCAAGTCGCCTCCAGGATGGAAGTCCTGTTCGTGAGGTACATCAATACCGCGTCCTCAGATTAGACGCAGACGCTATGCGCACCATGACCAAAAACAGGTTCTCCTTATCATGGAAACTCCACCAGAGTTTGACTACGAATGGGTCTGTACCCTCCGCGGCCATGCGGCGCAATACGGCCTGCTCAGTAAGCGTGTGTTGCAGTTCTTGATGCGCGAGTACGTGTCGCTTGGTAATTGCTTTGAGGGCATACAAGTCCGAACTGCTTTTGTGCCGTACAAGGAGGACCTTGCCAGCGCATCCTTTGCCAAGGACGCGCATCATCTCAAAGTCCGATACCTGAACCTTGCGCGACACACGTTCCTTGATGCGAGCAGCAGACTTGGAGCGCTTCTTGCGCTCGCGATGTTCATGTGACGTATTGACAGAAGAGTCATCTTCGGTTGCGGATGCTGAGGCAGACGCTGTCTCGGTGCCACTAACACCAACAGAAGTGGCAGACTGGGTGAAGACGCGAGAGAGACGCGCGGCCTTGTCTGGGTCAGCAGATTGAGAACGAGGGATGCGCGAAGGGTGTTCCGCGGCCGCGGGAACCGGTGTTGATGGGGCAGGAGCGTCGACAGATACGTCCGTGTCCGGTGCGGGCGCCATAACGCCATCGCCATCGGCGGCGGTGTGAGAAGGCAGTGCGATCGAGCCATTGTCCGAGGCTTCGATTTCGATCACGTCGGATTTAGCCGAGGTAGCGGTCGATGCCGTGTCGCCGTTCATGTGACCATCGGCCAATGCCCGCTCTGGCATGTCCTCGGTGTTGGACTTGCCATCACTGACAAGCGAAGGTGCGGGATCCGTATCATGCATCGAAGTGTCGTCCTCTTGACGTGTCTCTGCGCCGTCGATGTTTTCACGGAAGCGACTAGCCCGACGCTCCAGACCAGGTGCACTGCCATTTAACGTCTCTTCCCTTGACTTGCGCTCGGTTCCAGAACGCCTCGTATCATCCAGAACACTCGTGTTGTGCATGGTGACGTTAACGGTGCTCGGAGAAGATAAGTGTGCGGCGACATCGGAACGAACGCGCCTGATGGCTCGCTCGACGCGTACGCTCTCGAGGTCGTCAGTACGTACGCGCACGAAGCGCTTCCACGGCCGCGCCTGGCGGAAAACCTGGTCATTGGAAAGAGTGGTGAGGTATGCTGCAAGCCCTGTGATTGTTGGGTTTGCAGAGGTCGAAGTACCGACTGCGACTTCCCCCAAGTCGTCAAAGAACGGGTCGGCTATCTCTGCCTTGGGAGAGACGACGGGGGTGGGGAGGGTGGACGGGATGGGACTGCTCGCACTTGCTGCGGTGGGGCGTGGAACATTGCTGCGAGCCCCTGTCGACTTACTTGCAGGCGAAGCGAGGCGTGAGAGTGTGTTGAGAATGACGGACTTGCGCTTCGTGGGCTGCGGCAGCGCCGAGGAGTCGATCGGAAGTGCTGGCCGGAGCACACTTGGATACGCGTCATGGAGTTTGTGATCGAGTTCCACGATCTCGCGTGCAGTGCGACTAAGCGTAAGGTTGTGCGTAGGCGCTGGGAAAGGAGGAGAGAGGGTAGTCAGCACAAACTTGCCATCAGAACTCAATTTGGGAATGTGGAGGTAGAACTGCGGATCGGAGCATCTGGAGTTTCAAGAGGCGAGACCGCCTAGTAAAATGAAAAGGAAAGTGGGACACCAAGCCAGGATGCGGGGATGGGGAGGGGGGAGATTATGGGCTTTCCGAGTGGACGGACACTCACTTTTCACATACAAGGTGTAGGAGGACGGACGATGAGGATTTTCTGCGACGCTTACTGTCCACGGACCGTCTTGTGCGTCCACGCGCAGCACCTGTCTGCGAGGTCGGGGTTGACGCTCCTGTGTGGCAGTCATGACCGGAGAAGGGGGGGTATTTTCGACGTGTACGGTGGAATCAGGTTCGAAAAAAGAGAGGGTGGTGATGCTCTTCGACTCTCCTCTCGGTTTACGGCGTCGTCTTGTGGATGATGAACTTGAACGGGTGGAAGTGGGTGGCTTTGGAAGGGCGACGTCGGAGCCGACTTGGATATTGTTGGGACGTTGCAACAAGAGGTTGCTAAGACCAAGCACGGCCTTAGAACTTCTTCTCTTCTTTGGGGATGAGGGAATGGATTGTGGAGAGGGCTGCAGTGAGAGGCTTTGGTCGAGGTCGACGCTTGGCATGCAACGAGAAGCGGCAGTCGGACCCTTCAGACAAGGTGGAGGGCCGAAAGGAGAGGGGAGAGTGTCGGGGGAGGGAAGGAGCGAGAAAGGAGAAAAAGGAAAGGGAGAGGATTCAATATAACTAGTAAGTGATCAAAGAAAAAAAAAAAAAGGGAGGCGGGTGCGAGGCGTGCGGTTTGCGGCGTGGTAGGGCCACGAGTACGGCGACTAAGTGCCTCGAGGCTCACGCTTCGGCTTCGGTCGCGGGAATGGGGTAATTGATGTGTTGACCTCAACGATGGTACTTGCAATGATGTTGATAAGAAGGCGGAAGTGGGAGAAAGAAAGGAAACGAAAAGAATAAAGATGGATTTGATAAATAGTGTATATGGATCTTTAGCTAGGTGTTGTCTTGGGCGGTGTCCGTGTCAGGTACCCCAGTCTCACGCGCGCCAAACACAGAGATCGCACTGACTCAGTTTCTCAAGATGCCCATCGTATCGGCTAACAAAAACGCACCCTCAAAAGAGACCGTTCTTCTCAACAAACTCGTTGAATAAAGTTTTGCCTCGTTGTAGAGTACGTCACCTAGTCACTCCCACCGTAAGAGAACCCATCGTCTTTTCGCTATCTGTGACGTAGACTGAGGGCGCTGCCTATCTATCTCAGTGTGGCTCGTAGATAAGCAATTTTTGGCTCATTGCCTGAGAAACACAAAGAAATTGTTTGTCCCGCTCCCACATCCCTGTGCACTACTATCACATGAAATGAAACAGCCTCCAGGCCGATCATCACAGGTACCACTACAGTAGTACGCAGTACACGCTTGGGGCATTTTCCAAAACGGTGAGCACGCATGAAGACTGCCTGATCCTCGATACCGCGCCTACGGAGGGCCGGTTCGTTGAGGGATGCACGTGTTTCTATGAGAAGTGGACGGCGGGCATGCAGGGAACGCATGTCAAAGCCTGAGTCAAACGCCACCATACTCAAAGGGCGAGCGAGTATCATGGTAAACGACGGCTCTCACGTTCATATTGCCGCACAAGACCTGCAGGGAGACCCGAAATCCAGTGAATCGTTTGCGCGTCACAACATGAATGAACTGAAGTCCTGCCAGCAGCGGTGAGACGGCCGGTAAGGGATGCCTCAACTCCGGACATGAACCAGTCACCAGTGGAGTAGGGGAGATAGCCTGTGGGAGAAGCTGCAATGGTTTGTCCCGCAGCAGGCACGAGCCTGAGCCCGTCACATGTTTGGCGCTCCTGAGCATGATAAAAATCCAGAAGCCCAACCAAAAACCCGATACGCTCAGCCGGCATACCTTCCCAACCCGACAAACAATGCGACAACAACAATACGAACTTTCAAGGAGGGCAGAAGACAATTGGGTATACAGTGAGGGCGGCAGGGCAGGATTGCCAGGTGCGCTAGGCCTAACACGTTAGTGCGGCGTCAGCGCTTCAGCAACCGTGTAGCATCGACCCTGTTTCTCGCGAGCAGGCAGCGCGGAAGGAACAACCCCTTCATTTACAATGGACAGACGGCCCCCATACATGCGCTTACCACTACCCTCCAGTGACGCTACCTTGCGGCCCCTCATCTCATTCTACACCCCCTCCACCCTGTCTCTGTCCGGGCTGGGAATCATCACCGACAATCGGCCGAGAAGAAACTGCTTCTGACATCGACAAAACGCCGACAAAGAAGGGGTTTGGTTGGGCTGGTCTTCTTTCTACATGGGCTTGGCTGGGAGTTGCGTCAATAGGACGCCATGACGCTTTTTGATCGTCACTCGGTGACGGGAAAACTTGTCGTCTGGGGAGAATCTCGCTAAAGAGAGACAAGGAATTAGTACCGATCCACCCCGTACGCCGCGCTGATTCCACGGAATGGAACTAGGCCCCAAGCCTGGCTGACGCACCTGGGTGAGCTGACTTTGTAATTTTCCCCACATCGGTGAGTTTCTGAAAGCTCAGGCGATAAACGACGTGTAAAAGAAATGAAAAATGTCGCTCACTTTGAGTGTGTACACTCTGTTGCCTTGGTCATCAACTGTGTACATCAAATGCATACTGACCGATGAAGGGACCCACCCAAAGGACTGCTGAATAAAGGGTTGCCAAATAGGTCGCGGACCGACCCGGACCGGGAAGGGAAGGCGTATGACTTCCCGGCCCAGTCCGATTAGAAGTTGTTTGTCAAACCAATCTCGCAAAACAACAACGCAATGCCGTGCCCCGTAAAAGACCACGCGGCTGTCTATGTGGGCTGCCAGACGCCTGCCTTTCTTTTCCTTTTCTTTACTATAACGTCCAATCCAATCCGACAATCATCATCAAACCCGACATCTTTCATCTTCCCCTTCATCCCCGTCTATACGTATGAGCAAGACCACCAAGCTGTTCTTGAGCCCCGCCCCGGGCACGGTCATAAAGCCGATATACGAGTACGATGACGAGCAGAAGGAGAAGCTGCAGACCTTGCGCGAGGTGTGCCTTCCTTCCTGCGCGCTGAAAGAGGTATCCCGCGTTCTCATTCACGAGCCCCGCCTCTCGTTCTGCAGTATGCCTACTCGCTTCATCTCCCGGACACGGATTCATATGCGCCTTGGGAGCGCCGATGGCTCGATAAGCCGGACACGCTCCCGCGCTATTTGCGTGCTTCCAAGTGGAAACTTGACGAAGCACGGAAGCGCATCAAGGGTACCATCGAGTGGCGCCGCGAGTTCAAGCCGGAGCTGATCCCGCCGGACGAAGTCAAGATTGAGGCAGCGACGGGAAAGATGTGCGTCCCCCTGCTGCCATCACCCCACTTTTGTGCCCGACGTGCCCGCACGATTAGAAATGGGCATGCTTTTTATTGACGTCATTATATGCTGATTTCTGTTCTTTTCTCCGGGTGCAGTATTCTGACAGGCTTCGATGTTGATGGCCGACCCATCATATACATGCGTCCCGGACGCGAAAATACGGAGACGTCTCCGCGACAACTGCGACATCTCGTCTACGTTCTGTGCGTCTTACCCACGGTTCTCTTTGATGCGCCCCCAAAAATCTAATTGACGCCACGATCCCACAGAGAACGCGCAAAAGATCTGATGCCACCGGGCCAGGAGTCGCTGATGATCATCGTCGATTACAAAAGCACGACGCTACGCACGAACCCGTCCATCTCGGTGGCGCGCAAGGTGCTCACGATCCTACAGCACCACTACGTCGAGACGCTCGGCCGCGCGCTCGTCGTGAACCTGCCCACGATCCTCTCCTTCTTCTACAAGGGCATCGCGCCCTTCCTCGACCCCGTCACCCGCGACAAGATGCGCTTCAATCCGGACCTGTTCGAGCTCGTGCCTCGCGAGCACCTCGACGCAGACTTTGGCGGCGAATACCGCTTTGAATTTGACCACGAGGCGTACTGGAACCAGCTCATAGAGTGCGTGCGCGTGCCCCCGGGTTCCTCGTATCTCCTCCGCCCTGACCTTGATACCCATCGGCAGGGCATGTGGCATCGCGCCGGACGGCACGCGGGTGGCGAGAACCGAGCGAGAGGCACCGTCACCCCGAGCGCAACCGACGGACATCGCTGGTGCGAAAGATCACAGTCCGAGGTAGAGCACTACTTGTCCCATACCCCTCCAGAGTATTAACCCCCCCTTTTTTTATGGTTTTCAATCCCACAGCACGACTGTTGTCGGTACACCGGATGACAAAGTTATCGTCGTTTCGCCTCAGCATCACGAGGTCACCTTTGTAGCCACCGCTTCGGCAACAACATAGTGCGTGTTGTGGGTTTTCCCCACAGTGCCCTGCTCGGAGCCGAGATGGCAAGCCAATTTTCCAATTTATGGGTTTGTACGTTATTGTACAGTAATTTCCGTCGCTTGCTCCACCCATTGCCCTGAAGACCGTTCATTGTTGGCGCTTACGGTTTGATTTCAGCTGATGTATGATAAGCCCGTTATCCCCAAGTAATTGTTCCACTTTCCCCCCTTTGTCGAGTTTTTGTTTTGTTTCCGGGGTTAGAGTGGCCCGCATGTTGTCTTGTGATGTTGATGATGATTTAGAGATTGTTCTCTAGTACTAATACAACCTGTCAAGTGCATTGTCACGAGGTGTTGGCGTCTAGCAAAACACGGAAGAAGATGCAAGTTGTTACTGTAAGGGTTCCTCTATAGAATCTTGACGGAATCGGTGTAGGCCAGACTGGGGGCTTCGGGTCCGAAGATCTGGCTTCAACATTACTTGTTTAGTCACCCGCCCTCACTCTTAAGCATTTTTGGTCATCACAATCACCGGGCTTATCGATACAGAATGAAATTAATGTATGACCAAGGAACAACGACGAGCACACCCATTTGTAGATTGTGATGAACGGAAAAGTTGAACAGACTTCGGAGGCTCCGATTAGCAGTATTCAATGATCATCGGACCACCACTGCTGTAACAACATTGATTGTACCTCTTCAGAAGTTGAACGAAGTTGGGTCGCTAGCCGGTTATGCTTATTGGAGAAGCGAAGCTGATAGACCCACACATCCGGAACTTATATACAGTACTCTTCTGTTCAATCACACGGCTTTTGAGAATTTTCCACACACCAAGGGTTCGTTCGAAGCAATCAGCTGGCGGCGGCCTATCGACCCCGGGCCGCCGATTGCCGCCTCTTCGCGTTTGGACCCGCCCTTGGCAAAGGACGCACGAAGGGGATTTCACTCCGATTCGTTTCTTTCTCCGTGCGAGATATATGGGCAAATCCGATGCAGAAGTCGTCGTCGTCGCGCGCTCTTTGACGAGCAGGTTTACATGACCGTCGACGAGTTCAAGGCGTGGCTCGACGATCCCGCGGAGCCGCGTCGGAGGAGGGCACGTCGAGTCGCGATCCTGCGCTGCGCAAGAACCCGTATTGCTAATACAGGAAACCTGACGCGTAGTACGACGAGGTGTACGTGCTGGACTAGTCGCGAACTTGACTGGGGGGGCGTTGAAAAATTGCGAGTTAACAGGAAGACATGGTGCACGCATTAGTACCAGGAAAGCGGTCGCGTCAGTTACGTTTCTGCTACTGTAGTTACTTTCAAAACACACCAGCGCCGCACTTTTGTTTCCCCCGAAATTAAATCGCTCATATCTGTATGTATGTACCGCCAGTTACAATAGCCGCCACTTGACGCAAGACCGAAGAGCTCGAGAACGAAAAGGGCACCGGGCACGATCAAGCAAGGGCACCACGTACCAATGCATACAAACACCTACCGACGTACCGACGACCTGGAGCAGTCTCAAGAATTGGGGTCATGTGCGTTCGTGAGAAACGCAACTCTAGTTGATCTTGTGGTTGATAGTTACAGCGAAATCCAAAACACGGGGCACCATGCCTACGAACACAGGACAGCGGACTCCAAAACTTTGACATCGGGGTTCACAGTTAAGTATAGTTTGAATTTTTGGGCAATTTGTTATCTTGCAAAATTGCAGTTATAAAATAGTTACGGTGTAATCAAATAAGTATCCAGGGTTGCTGAGACCGGCACGCGTTGCAAAGTTTGGGTTATCTCACACTTATTGCCTGTTAGCTTTGTCTCCCTTTATTTCTCCCTCTCCGCTATCCCCTCCATCTCCCTGAGCTACATGGTTGGCCGTCACATCTCTGATGAGCTCAAACAAATGGCTCTTTCTATGTCCCTCCAGGGTCTCCGCGACTCGGAGGTCCATGAATTTATAGGAATCAGCGTGCGATCCCTCAAACGACTGCGAAGCACATATCGTGAAACTGGGGGTGAATTTTCACGCAAACCAGTTGCCGCAGGTCGGCCACGCATCCTCACCGCGATGGATAGAAAGGTATGTCTCCCAACATCTCTCAGTTTGGTCGTCATCTCACCAATTATAGTTCCTTTGTGATTGCATTGCACGCCGATCCGACCTAGCCCTTGTGGAGTTGCAGACAGAACTCCGTGAGGTCTGCGATGTCGAGGCGTCAGTGCAAACAATCGCATGTTCCCTCCAAAGGGAGGGTTACACTATGAAGACGGTGCGTCCTCTTCCCCTCGTCTCTGTGTTGCCCTCACCACCGACTCTGTAGGTCACCCGGTCTGCTCTGGAACGAAATGAGCAGGATCGAGAAGACTTCCAGAACCTCATCGATGCTCACTTTCGCCCGGAGCAACTCGTGTTCACTGACAAAAGTCATTTCAACCGGCTGACATTGAGGAGACCATACGCGTGGTCATTGCGTGGCGAACGTGCGACTCGGTACGAGTTTCAATTTCGTGGAACAAAATACTCCCTGCTCCCTGCTATCTCCACCTCCGGCATCCTCCACCTGGAGGTTGTCAAGAATGCTGTCACTGGCGCGGACTTCCGCCGATTCATCCAGGGCTTACTCCCGCTCATGAACGAGTGGCCTCTCCCCAATTCTGTACTTGTTGTCGACAACGCATCAATTCACAAGGTTGCCGGCATTCGTGACATGGTCGAGGAATGCGGCGCACGCTTGCTGTTCCTCCCTGCATATTCACCCGACTTCAACCCCATCGAACTGGCCTTTTTGACCATCAAGGGATGGCTGCGTGCGAATCGCGATCACGTGAACCAGGAAACCGAGAACGGCACGGTGTATAACGCATTATGGGAGGGAGTTCACTCGGTTACTGTGGAACATGTGAAGGGTTGGTTTGTGCACTGCGGATACAATGTACGGGCTTAATATTACGGGTTTTTTTTGTCTTTATTGTGTGCGCGGGACAATGTATTCGTGATCACTCTTCATGTGGGCCTAGACAGAATGAGAAAAAACTTTGTATTGGGTATGTATGCGACGAAATCTACTGTGAAATCGCCGTATTTTTGGGCGGTGTCTGTAGCGGAGTCCAATCGGCTACAACTTGAAGGTAAAAGAGTTGAAAAATAAGAACGAGCCGAGGTTGGATACGCAAGCCTAGAGTGGAGATAAATCACACTCTGAACCTGTAGACGACGCGGAGGGTAAGCACAACTTAAGACCTTTATGCAAGGTCAAAGGCTAGAGTTCACGCGGCGACAGGCTGAGTAGAAACCAAGAGGACAAGTTGCATTAGCAATGAAGTAAGAAGTACAAGGGAGAGATGCGCACCTGAGTAGAAACCAAGAGGACAAGTTGGTTCTACTCAGGCGGCTACAGCAGGGTTTATATACTATTGCACTCATTGTATTACTAAGTACTTTAGTAAGTGTAATGACTCATGCGCTGACGCGTCGTATCTATTAATAGCCCTTATCTATTGTGCTGACTGATGCACACTAAGCGGCTATGACTACTTGATGACGCGGCCTCCTTATCTGCTGAGTAAATCCTAGTACAACGCGTAATACTACTACAGTAAGCGTTCCTTTGTATTCTACTACATTCTAGCCAATCACAACAAGCACATGCGCTATTGTTATCTATAACAATAGGAGTCTGAGAATGGTAAGACTGTCCCACATTCAAATAACATCACATGATGTATCCCACGATCACGTGACCCAAAGTTGCACATGTTGGCATCATGTGACGAACCATCTTATCATATCTAATGATAAGGAACTTTAAGTACTTTGGCCTCTTATATCTTGCCCAAATAAATCCGTAAAAATACAGAAAAATAGGGAAAATAATACGCGTCCATGACAGTGTCCCTGCGTGCGTATTGTTGTTCGCGCCCCCGGAGTGGGTCGGAAGTTGCCGGTCACCAGGTGACAAGTCTCACAGCTCCTGCTGCGTGGTCACGCTTGTCACCTCACTCGCCTCGTTGCTGTCGTACCCCTCACTATCGTACTCCCCAATGCCATCCTCCTCACTATCGCCTGCAACATAATCCTCCACCTTCACCTCCTCAATAATCTCGCCTGGAACGACTCCGGCAAGCCACTGTATTATGCCATCGTAGTAGTGGTCCTCGACAGCCTGGTCTTCACCCTTGTCGATGGGCTGCTTGGTATCATGGACGATCGGGGCGGCGATTTCCTCAATGGGTGGCTCTTCACTGGACCTTGATGTCTTCATGTAGCCAAGAGGTTCGAGGAATCTGTCTCGTGTGAACCGGTGAAGACGGCGGGCGCCGTCTCTTCCAAGGTGGCCGAATGTCGCAAGGTAACATACCTCAAGACTATAGATGTCGAATGCATTGTTATACCCAAGGTCTTCCAAGTCGCTTTGAGCATCAAGATACTTCTTGTCTGGGGCCGGGTCTTCTCTGTCCATGAGGGTGAGTAGTTCGTGCGGGACCCTCTTATTGTGATGACAATCTAGCAACAGAATGAGTGAAGTGCGAAGTCTTGGTACGTGCTTCCTTTGTCCCGCGAGAGTTGGTGCTGTGGTGCCGCAGTTCTTGGTACGTACAGTGATGTCGCTGACTTGAGCAGGGGGTGTGGAGGCCAACCCCGATTGAACGATCGGGGTCCCTGACACGATGTAGGGTCTGTTACGCTCACACAGGCGATCGTGTGACGTGCGACTAAGTCAAGTTTGATAGAGGTTGATAGTCCGATCAAGGACTAAGTTCGGTGATACTACTTGGAGCAAGGCTCAACAAGAGTGAGAGGAAGTGACTCGAAGGTCCTTCTGAATAACAGAGGCGAGGCAAAAGACGAAGGCCCGCACGTTCGACTAAAGGTATCCTCAGAAAGGAATCCCTCTAGGATCTGTGAGACTGAAGTTGTATGTGATTCAAGAAGAAGTCGAGTCTACTGTACAAGCTAAGTAGAGAACGACTTATATACTAGTACAGCACCAAAGAGTCACAAACAGATGGTGCGATCCTAGGATCCGGGTCCTAGGAATGAGTCATCGTACAATAACATGTGATACTAGGAAAAGAACGCCATAGAAGGCCATAGAACAAAGCATCAGTCAGCAATGAGTCATCTGAGTAATCGGTATGAGATAAGTCCGGCACTTGTACGTATATGGATGGAAGTGAGTCAAAGTAAAAATGTAAGCAAAGAAAGTGTCCGGAATCGTAACATTACCCCCCCTTTTGACGTGAAGTTGCCTCAACTTCTAGTTCGATCCTCCGTACTCGCTGCCAAGATCCCAGTTGTCGCCATCAGGTGGAGTGGGCTGTTGGTCTTTAGGGCAGTTGTGAGTGTCGAGGAATCCGTAAGGGCCTCGCGCTGAACAGTGGCGGCATGCAATTGCCTTGGGGCAATTGTACTCTTCATGTGTGGCGTAGTTGTTGAAACATTTGCCACAGTAGCGGGGGCGTGTCGATGGGTCCTTTTTCTGGAGTAGGTCGACTACGTTCATCCTCCTGAAGATACACTCCACTCCCACGTGCTGATTACTGTCACAAAACCAGCAGTGCTTTTGACGATTCTTGGGGCAGTTGACCTTCTTGTGACCCGTCTTGCCACACTTCCAGCACGTGTAGCGGTTACGTACTGGGCCTTCGTGCTCTTGTGGGAATTCGACAGGTCCATGGGTTCGGATGGCGAGTTGAGGGACATCTGCGCGGGTTCGCAGCGGGTATAGAGTGGCATATCTGTCAGCAAGGGTGCGTACCAAGTCTGCTCTCTCCATCCTCTTCCTAATCCCGTTAATCTCCAAATCCGTGTCGAAAGATGCACGTTGCAACTGATTAAGTTGCTTTTCGACGTCTTCCCTTTGCTTGTTAAGTACGCCTTGCTTTCTCAGCGCATCTCGGAGACATGAGACTTCAGCTTTGATGCAAGGGTCGCCGAGTTCTTGTACTACCTCATCGATGGCGTACGACCTTGGGTGTTCGCGGTCGAATTGGGCTAGATGTGCGTTAGAAATAGGGATAGGGAGACGAATGGGGGGGTCGACTGGGCGAAGATAGACGGGTTCTGCGTAGGGTGGTTGGTTTCGGCCCATGCATCCGACGACTTGTTGATGGTTGTCATGGTAGAAAATATAAGGGGCTACTACTCGAGTAGGGTCGTCGTCGGATTTAGGGATCATGAGGGGATAGTAACGTGGGGAGGAAGGGAGATTCGGGAAGAATGGGAGTCCGGGGTCGTCATCATTGTCCTCGTTCTCCGACCCAGTATTGTAATCAATGTACTCGATGAGTCCATTGTCTTCTTCGAGTGTCGGTTGTGGTCCGACAACTTCTTCTTGTACTGCCACCACAATGGCATTGTCGCAGTCTACGAGAGTGGGAGATACGGGAGGAGGGGTTTGCGGTGCATAGGGAAAGGGTTGAAACGTCGGTGTCGAGACCTCAGACTCTAGTAACTGAGTTCGGCGCATGTCAGGGGATCCAATCATGAGAGGGGGAGGAGTTTGGATAGGGATTGGTTCCGTAGGGACGACTATGTTCTGATAGGCGCGACGTTCGCCTACAGATTCATATTCGTCTTGAACGATACCAGAGGTAAAAGACATAGTGATGATAGTGGTTCGAGTTCAAAGTGGGGAATGATGAGGATGCGTTCTTGGCCTAGGAGTCTTTGTCTTTTATGTCCTCTTGGGCGCTCCTTTGGTGTTAGGATGTAGGCGATAGAAGTCCGTTATCGCGGACTGAGAGTGGGTCAGATTTTCCTGAGGTTCCCACGTACTGTCACTCATGGGAAATCCTTTCCACTTGATAAGAAAATGAAGTTTACGTCCTCGGCCTTGTCGGCGTGAATCTAGAACTTGCTCCACTTCGTACTCCTCTTCTCCGTTGATAAGCTCCGGTAATGGTCGGGTAAAGTTTGGCCCGTGTAACGCCGTCTCTTTATAGGGTGTCAGGAGGTTAGCGTGGATCACCGGGTGTATCTTCCATCGGCTTGGCAGGTCTAGTTCGTATGATACTTGAGATAAGACCTTCTTGATGGGGAAAGGGCCGTATCTTTTGGGCGCTAGTTTGGAAGTGGGGTAATGAGTGCGTAAGTTTACGCCCTCCAACCAAACCATATCTCCTTCTCGGTACGGAGTGAAGTTGCGCTTGCCTCTTTCTGCCATAAGTACTTGCGTGTGGTTGATACATTCTTGCGCCTTCTTTCTCGCTTCTTTCATGTCTTCTATTCTCTTGTCTACTGCCGGTGCATTCGTCGTTTCTTCATTCCCTGTGGCTCTCGGCGTCCAGCCCATTAGCAACTTGAAGGGGGATCGTTTGGTCGTCGCGTTGGGCCAGCTATTATGTGCAAACTGGGCGATAGGGAGTAGATCGACCCAGTTGTCTTGCTGAACATTGCTCCAATGGCGCAGATATTGTTCAAGCCACTGGTTAGTGCGTTCCGATTGTCCATCAGTTTGTGGATGATATGCTGATGAAATATTTTGCTTGATGTCCAGTGTTCAACACAGATTGCGCATATAGGTTGAAATGAAGCGCGGATCTCTATCCATAATCATCTTCTTCGGCAGTCCATAGTGAGGATATACGTGTTGAAGGTATAGTTGTGCTACTCCTTCTGCTGTGATCGTTTCATTGCAAGGGATAAAAATGGCCGCCTTGGTACAATCATGGTCGGTAATGGTGAGTATGGTGTCGAATCCTTTTGATGATGGTAGTTTGGTGATAAAGTCCATTGTCACTACTTCAAAAGGTTGCGCTTCGGGATCAGTGGTGATGGGGAATAGTCGTGGTTTTTGCCAGTGTGTATTGATCTTGTTTGCTTGACACACTGCGCATCCTTTGACATATTCTTCCACATCTTCTTTCTGACGCGGCCACCAATATCGTTCCTTGAGTAACGCATGTGTATTGGCGATTCCAGGGTGTCCACAGTGAGGGGGATCGTGAAAAAGGGAAATTACCCCCCTCTTAAGTTCAATGTTGCCCTTGACATTGGCAACTCGCGCTCCTTCGTGACACCACATTTCGACGTCGTCTTGGTACAAGTTGTGGGCGTTGATCCATTCTGGCTTCGGATCATTGTGATGATTCAGTTCGCTCCACATTGAAAGTTCTTCAATTGATTCGTCTTCCGTCCCTGCTAGGTTGATGAATAATTCTTCAGGGAGTACCGTGACATCGCCATTATCTTCTTCTCCTTCATCATAATCGCTCCTTCTTGATAGTGCATCTGCCCTTGCGTTCTTTGTTCCACTAACATGCTTGAGGACAAAATTGTACTCTTGTAGTTCTTGGAATTCGCGTGCAACTCTTCTGCTGATTTTCCTACGTTCTTTCCAGTAGATGAGGTTGGTGTGATCGGTATGAACGGTGATGATATGTGGGGATCCTACAAGATATGTCCTCCATGTTCTAAGGGCTTTGACGATGGCTAATAGTTCTCGATCATAGATATCATAGTTTCGCTCGGTTTGAGTGAAACTTTCCGAGAAAAATGCTACTGGATGCATTTTTTTGTCGTCTCCTTCTTGGTTTAGTACTGCTCCAATTGCAAAGCCGGACGCATCTACTTCGATTTCAAATGGTGCGTCTAGTTTTGGACATTGCAATACTGGAGCTTCGCTGATTCTTGCTTTGAGCTCTTCAAAGGCTTTGTTCCTCGCACTAGTCCATTCCCATGGGGTTTCTTTTTTGGTAAGGTCATTAAGGGGTCGTGCGATAGCCGAAAATCCACGTATGAAACGTCGATAGAAGTTGCAAAAACCGAGGAATCCGCGTACTTCTTTGAGATTTGTTGGGGTTGGCCATTCCCGTACTCCTTGTACTTTGACAGGGTCCATTTTTACTTGTCCATTGCCAATGATAAGGCCCAAATATTCGACTTCTCGTACTTCGAAGGCGCACTTCTCTGGTTTGAGGTATAAATCGTGTTCATCGAGTCGATCAAGTACTTGATGTACCAGTTGTCGGTGTGTGGAAAGGTCGTCCGGCATTGCAATAAGAATGTCATCCATATAAATCACGACCCATCCTTGTGCCACTAGATCACGGAAAATGGTGTCCATCATTGTTTGAAATGTACTTGGCGAGTTTGTGAGTCCAAAGAACATAACACAGGGTTCGAAAAGCCCTTTGTTAGTCTTGAACGCGCCTTTCCATTCATCACCAGGTTTAATCCATACGTTGTTATACCCCCATCGAATATCAAGTTTGGTGAAAATTCGCGCTTCCCTTACTTTGTCGATGAGTTCAGGAATGAGTGGTAATGGGTAGCGATTCTTCACTGTTAGTTCATTGAGTTTTCGATAGTCTTGTACTGGTCTGAGTTTGCCGTCTTTCTTTTTGATGAAAAAGAAGGGTGAAGAATAAGGGGATTTGGATGGACGAATATATCCCTTCTTTAGTTGTTCATCGACAAATTCTTCCAGCGCTTTGTCTTCGACTTGTGTCATGGGGTAAATCTTGCAGTCGATAGTGGTAGGAGCATTCGGCATAAGGTCAATTGCATGGTCCCATGGTCGTGGCGGTGGAAACCTTTGTGAGCTTTCTTCGTCAAATACTTTGCGGTGACGGTGATACTCTTCTGGGACTCTTTCTTCAAAGGTCTTGACCGTTTTATCTGCAGCTTTTTGCACTAATTCTGAGGCTGTCGTGGTTTTGCGTAAATGTATTACTTCGTCGGGAATTTCTTCAAATTGTTTTTCCCATTGGTCTTCTGTTGTAATTCTTCGATTTGCAACCGACACGTATCCCAAGCTTGTGATTACCACTGGTTGAAATTCTTTATCCAATGTAGCGTCTTTCCAGTGTACTTTGGGTTCAAAAGCAGTCAGCCAAGGATATCCCAGAATCACTTCGTCGGATCCTAGATGAGTGATTAGAAATCGGAGCGTCTTGGTCTGGCTGCCAGTCGTGACTTTGAGGTCGGTAAATTGCATAATTTCACCATCTTGATTATGCGTCCCGTCTACGTTCCATATTTTGATTGGTTTAGCCACTGGTAACGTAGAGATCTTGAGTCGATTTATCAGGTTTTTACTGATAAAATTGTCGGTTGCTCCTGAGTCAATAAGCACTTGTCTCTCGGCCGTCGCGTGTGCAGATTCAAATAAGACTGGAATTCACATAGATCGGTATCTGCTATGGTACACGCTAATCTTCATTGCTTTAGCCCAGGCCGCGGGGTTCAAGCATTCGAAAAACCCTGTTTCCCAAACAATTGTTCTTCAAGGGCCGCTTTGACGTCATCGGTGTCAGCTTGCATAGCTGCTATATAGGCTGCTGCTTTTTCTGTGGCTTTCATATTGGCGTTTCCTTCTACTTTGACCGTAGCGACTACAGTGGGTGTAGTTGACAGAGTAATGGAAGAGGTTGTTGCGACAGATGCTTGGGTACTTTGGCGTTGAGGACAGTTGTGCGAAATATGTCCTTTGTTGCCACATCTGAAGCATAATCCCTCTTGCTGGTAGCGTTGTTTGTCTGCTTCGGTCATAGTAGCTCTTGCACGGGTCCTTCCAATGTCCATGGCATTGGGGTTTCGGTTGTTGTTGGCGTATATATTTCAACGCCATTGCTCGCGGCGAGGGTTGTTGCTATTCGTTGGTTTGCGCAAATGACTTTGAAGGAGGTTATAAATTCTCTGCTGTTCTACGGCAGCGTCGGTCCAATCTTGCCAATTCACAGGTCGGTGTTGACGGAGGATACTCTCCATTAGTTTGAATGGTAACCCTTGGGCGTACATATTGAGGGTTACTTCTTCGTTAAGGGTGTATCCTGCTTTGTTGGCGAGATTGGCAAATTTAGCATTGTAGTCATCGATGTTTCCTCCTTCCATCTTTAGTTTGGAAATTTCGGTTTGCGCTTTCTGTCTTTCTGAAGTGTCGGTGTAGGTGCGGCGGAATCAAATCTCTACTTCGTTCCACAAATTTTCTTCAGCTGGTAACACCCCCGTAGCAATTTGATCGTTAAGCCAAGTGACTTGTTCTTGCACCCAATCTTGTACCAATGGTCCTCTGATATAGGACAAAAAGGTCATAGCCCTTTGATAAGGGATTCGAAGTATAGCTGCGTTCAGGTTCATGCCTCGATAGATGGTGAAGTCGAGAAGGAAGGCTTTGCTTTGTCCGCGGTCCCCATTGAACTCTGCGGGAGGGTTTCCTCCGAGTTTTCCATCGGGTACTCCTCCTCCTGCTGGGGCTGCGCCTGCTGGAGCTGCTCCAGGTGCTGGTGCTCCGCCTGGTGCGCCTCCGCCTCCGCCTCCACCTCCACCTCCACCTCCTCCTCCTGGTGCAGGTGCAGGGGCTCCTCCTCCACCACTGCCTCCAAGGGGTGCAGATGGAGTGGTGGTACTGGTTGAGGCTTGGACTGGTTGTACGTGTGTTTGCGACATGTCTGGTGCTTGGGTCTGCTGTTGGGGTGGTTCTTCTGGTTGGGTTGTTTCTTCTGACGTGTCAATTTGCTCTGGTGGGTCAGGGGGTATGCCAAAAAGACTTCTGTTTGAGCGAAGTGGTCCTGTTTGGAAGTGGGGTGGCGCTAGTTGAAACGTGAACCACTGATCACTTGTTTTGCTTTTGACCACGATTGCCCACTTGCGGATATCTTCGAGGTATTCTACAGGAGTATACCCTGATGTTCGATCGTAAATGCAATACCCTTCGTTTTCTCCTTCTTCAACCCAGACGACTGTTCCTTTGACTGTTTCGGATAGAGTGTCTTCTTTCGTTCGTTCGACGTATTCGGGTTTGAACTGTGCTTCGGCACGGCTTTTTCCCCTCTTTGGGGAAGCCACCGTGGTTCAAGGGAAGAGACTCGACTTAATGTTACACTCACACGGGTGATCGTGCGACGTGCGACTAAGTCAAGTTTGATAGAGGTTGATAGTCCGATCAAGGACTAAGTTCGGTGATACTACTTGGAGCAAGGCTCAACAAGAGTGAGAGGAAGTGACTCGAAGGTCCTTCTGAATAACAGAGGCGAGGCAAAAGACGAAGGCCCGCACGTTCGACTAAAGGTATCCTCAGAAAGGAATCCCTCTAGGATCTGTGAGACTGAAGTTGTATGTGATTCAAGAAGAAGTCGAGTCTACTGTACAAGCTAAGTAGAGAACGACTTATATACTAGTACAGCACCAAAGAGTCACAAACAGATGGTGCGATCCTAGGATCCGGGTCCTAGGAATGAGTCATCGTACAATAACATGTGATACTAGGAAAAGAACGCCATAGAAGGCCATAGAACAAAGCATCAGTCAGCAATGAGTCATCTGAGTAATCGGTATGAGATAAGTCCGGCACTTGTACGTATATGGATGGAAGTGAGTCAAAGTAAAAATGTAAGCAAAGAAAGTGTCCGGAATTGTAACAGGGTCCCTGCGTATTCCCCACACCCGACATCGGCGTAATATTGACTGCGATGTGGACGTCAGGTTTTTGTGCGCCCCGAGGTTTCTTCGTCGGTGGGCGGTTGAACCTTTTTATATTCGGCGGCAAGGACGTGGTAGCTATGCCGAGCTCCTGAAGATCGGTGAGTGCTCGTTTGTCACGCTTGTATATTTTTTGCTTACAATGTGTTTTGCCCACAGGGTCATCTTGTCGTGGTGGACCTCACGATGTCCCCCATCAGCGCCCTCTGTTGCTGGCTCAACCCAGCAAAATGTACGCAGCCCAGGCGCCGAGTGTTCGTCACATAGCAGTCGCCTCTCCAGATCCTCTACGTGGCCAACCTGGCGCTTTGCTTCTGCTGATGCCTCCGGGGGTATGTCGTCCTCGCAGCGACGTTTCTCCTTGCCCTTTCCTGTTGCACGTGCCTGCGGCCCATTCTTCAGCGTGCGCTGCACAAAAAAAAAGTAAGTATCTATTTTGTTGTGAAGAGTGCCGTGACTTACGACATTTGTGAGCTCCATCACCACCGCACGTGTCCGTGCTGTTAACATCTTTTCTTGCAGGTACTTGATGGCTGCGTCCCAGTCGGATTTGCATGCGAGAGACACCCAGGTGCGTTTCTCGCCACTGATCCAATACCCCAGCTCTATTTCTCCTTGGAACGTGTTGAACCACCCACGCGCGTGCCCTCTGAACTCCGGCCAATCCATGTTGGTCCGGGCAGTGAAGGTGTATCGGATCTGGTTGCTGCTTACTTCAACCAGAAACTCCCAAACTTTGGGACGTCAGTGGTAAGCGTTTTCCCTAACTGAAAATGACGTACCTCCGTCGCTGACTTGCTTGTTTGGGTAGATCCTCTTTGGCTGGACTTCAGTCGACTCCACGCCGTCACCCATACCTGTCCCTTCTTGGCGTGCGTCCCTCTCAACGGCTCCAACATCTGGAGCGAAGACGGTGTCAACCTGAGCCCCATGCACAGGTGGGGCTCTCTTCGCGTTGTCGGGCTGCGTCACTGATGGATGTGGCACAGGATCCGGCAAAGGGCCAGTGGGGAAATAGCCATAACTCCATGGCTGAAGTTGAGCGCTAGCGACCCCAGGATAGGGAGGGAAGTGGGGAGGAGGGTATCCAGGGTATGGTGCCAGCGGCGCGCCATAAGGTTGCCCGTACATGTGTGGTGCGTTCATTCCCACTGGCAGACCGGCAGCATGGTACTGACCACCACCAACTGGAGTAGGATGGGCTGCGGCGTACAACGGTTGAAATGGCGGCGGCGGCAGGGCATAGAAAGGGTGCTGCTGCGCCGCTGGTGGTGCTGGTGCTGGCGGCGGCAGCGTTGGGCCTGGAACTGGACCAGGGCGTTGCACACTGGCGCGTTGTCGACGAGCTTTGGGAGGCATTCCAAAAATGGTATGATGGCCCCAAGAGGTGTCAACATTCAATATTTATAGTGCGTCTGTGTGTACGACGGAATAACATCCTGCTGAAGCTTTACCCCCCAAACAGCCGTCCTCTGGCGCCTGTGTCACTCACAGCCGTTGCTTGCAAGTATGGTCGTCAAAGTACAACGTCTGTCAATGACGGCTCTTCCAGTGGCAACGAGGACAAGTTGCGACTGGCTGCCCCCATGTGTGTGCCTACGGACGTTGTTTGGTGGTGGTGCCCTCTCTGGCGTCAGCATGCTACTGTGCCTACTGTGCCTACATTGAATAGATTACTCTCTCCCCTATCCCGTCGGGCAATATATATTTTTCTCGAAAAACGATCGAGGTGTGCCACAAAGACTCGGTGATACCTTTGCACCTGTGAGCTCGACTTAGCGTCGAAATTGGTTTGCAGATTAATATTTTTCATTTTTTTCGTCTGTGGATTTAATAACTTTCTTTTTTTAATTACTGAAAATAATTTCTCGTGGGAAGAAACCTTGGCATAGTTACCAAACACCCTTTCAGACTCAGCCTGTATCTGTAACATGATCGCGAGGGGCCCCCTGTATTGGATTTCGCTGTACAAGGGAAAAAATAAATAAGAAGTGACAATTTCGGAATATCAAGCAAGGCAAAGATAGCAGCCACTACACCAGCGGCATAACCGTGACAACGAATTTATTAGATGATAACACTCTATTCGGCGACCGGATAGCTAGCATGCAGATGCAATGCATGCTGATGAACAACTCTAAACCAAGAGCTGACTGCAAGGGAGCGTCGTTCAGAGCGGACTGAGGGACAGAACATGACCACCTGGCCTTGCCCCTGGCGACCCGGTATATGCTTGTATTCGGGATCCAATGAGATCCTTGGAGACATGTCTTCCATTGAGTCTGTTGCGTAAAAAAAAGTATGCCTCCCTGAGGGACGCCTTCATTTCTTGTACATCGACACATTGTAGAGGGAAATAGAGTTCGACCCAAGGGGAAGTGTAGATGTTATTATGAGAAGGATAGTAAGAAAACACAGAGACACGGATGCGGACGCAGACAGAGACGTAGACCGGAATCGTTAACGCGAGACGAGAGAGAGATGTTTTTCTTCGTAAGCGAGCCTCAGAATATGTACAGTAGTGCTTGGTAATCGAGAAGTAAGTAATCGAGAAGTAAAGTATTGTTTCGAACGTAGTGAGGACGCAGTCCTTACAACATACTACTCACAAAGTCGAAGACACCACAAAAATCTGTAGCACCCCCCTCTGGCTTCAAGCTTCAAGACCGACGTTGACACCACGATTCAAGGTGGAAAGTCTATATTGGTACGAATGTAGTATTGTCATGTGTTACCCTGAAGCAAATAGACCTTTCTTTTTTTCGTATATGTGTATGTTGTCTCCTAATCGCTAATAGACAGGTGTTGGATTGATCTAGTACATTGTACCCGATTATAAAGGAGTAGGAAACCAGTACGGATATTCTCCTATTTGCTGATATCGGGTTCCCGGAGCTCGCTTCCCTTGGCCGATGAAGGTTACAGGGCGACCCGCATTCCAGCGGGCAGCGACCGGCTGGCTCTCTAAGCAAAGCAACTCAAGGGCTGGCCTTTTCCCCGACGAGCCTTCCGAGTTCAATAGCAACGCACATCGAGGCCTTGTCCCGTACTCTCAGCACCTTCACAGAGGTGAGGGGGAGGATGATTTCTAGCCATTGGATGTCGTAGTCTAGCGCAACAAATTCATTTTGCGTCGAACTGATGAAGAAGCAGTTCACATTGGAGAGTGTAGCACAAATTTGGCTGAGTAACTCGGTTATTCCGTCGAACTGGACCTGGAATTCCAATGATGACCGACCCCAATCAAGTTCGACGATAATGGCGGCGGGCCGATAAACTAGGCCCACCCGTCCAAACTGGGATAGCTTGTTTCTGAACGATCGATGAAATTGTATAGTTGGGGAATTAAAAAATCAAAGTCCACGACGTTGTCCAAGTACTCTGTGGCTAGGCGATTGGGCTGAGGAGCGACGATCTGGGCCATAAAATCCTCCAACTATTTGAGATCGCCGCTGAAGAAAAAGGTGGTGAGAGCGGGAAGGATAGTTCGTGTGATGGGAAGCTGACATCTTCGATCAGGCCAGGAGTCCTCCCATTGGAGCCCAAAGGTAAGACATTTCAGCTCGGAATATGCGCCCAGACTTGTGACCATCGCTTTGGCGAAATGTAACCGGTATCGGGTAGAAATCTTAGAGTCACATCAACGAGGTCACGAGCCGACAAAGGAAGTGTTGGTGCCAAATAAGTACATTTTCTGTAAACATGAGGCACATCAACCCAAGAATGCACCAGGAAGGACCGGGATGTGCCCATTTTCTTCAAGTTTTGGTTCAAGCCAAATGTGTGTCAATGTTGGAAACGGTCGCTGCACACTGCGGCTCGGGCCGTCTTTACCATGAGTGAGCGTGACACATAAAGCTTGACATCGCGTACACGATCAGGGTGCTCTAGTTTCGCAAGGGTGTTATCTTTATCACTCACTGTCCTTCAAGTTGAAATAGTTGGGAAAGTGAATAACTATGGGAAGGGCCGGAAGGTGACCTCGATATTTCCTGACAGGTGTCCCATATATGCAGAGGAGTTCTAGAATGAGACGGCATGACGGCGCAAAGATGATGTCTCTCGGTGTTCGACATACATGTGCTAGTCTGTGCCATTTCCACGGAAGGTGACTTGTAGTAACTTCATCCATTCAAAAAAATTCAAATGTTTCTAGAAGGACGTTATCTGGAGAATATTGACGTTGATCGTCGTTGCAAGACCGTACGAAGATTCAAGTTAGCGACAAGTGCCAAGTCAATTGGTCTGTCATTACTGCAAACGAAGGCACGGACAATAGACACACCTATGAGCGCTCATTGATGGAGTCGACTTGAAAGCTAGGATGACAAAGTGGCTCTTATAGCCCCTACAAGTTGTAAGATAGCAGAATGTTCTACCTGTTGGCTTAGCAGCGTAGCTGAGGTACGACGTTCGAGTTCGAGCGGATGTGATTATATCAGCAACTATTTTAGGACATTATACAACACGGAGGTATGTGGGGGAGCTAACAGAGATTTGCCGGTCGCGCCCGTTTGGAATAGCACGTTTCGCTACCATCTTTCCCGTTCTGCGAGACCGTGAAACGTCCTTTTCCCCCGAAGTTTTCGTCCTCACATTCGTGCGGGCGGTAGTTGTGCATGCTTCAGGCACTTGGCCCCCCAGTTCTCCTCATCGTCCGCGTCCGCGTCCGCTGGCGCCGCCACCATCTCCGCCACTTCCTCCCCCCCTCCCCCTTTCACCGTCCCCTCTCTCTCCTCCTCGCCTTCGACCTCAACCATTCTATATGCCGTCATCGCGGTCCTGGTGCTCTCCAATCTCTGGACGCTCACGCTCGTCGACAAGCGCGACGACGTGGGTCCAGGGCATCGTCACCAAGATCGTCACCGCGCTCTGCCTCTACTAACACCCACGTCCACTGGCCGTGTAATGACATAGAGCGGGAAAGTGACACCTCCCGATGCTTGCGGCTGTGGCTTAACCACAGCAAAAAAGGGAGAGGCTACTGCGGTAACGCGAACCCTCTCGGAAACCGGATTGCTTGCGTTATTGCTACGTCCGGGTGATTGGCGCTCACGGAAGTAGATGCGATTGTTGAGGCTAACTAATAGAGTGTTGGAATACCTGAGATATCTGTCAGCATTTTGGCCCGAACATAGTGGATAATGTCACTCACACTTTCCCAATAACCTTAGTCCTTCAAGGTTTGCTCACATTAGTCGGAAAGACACACGGCAACAGGCCAAGAGAACATACAGGTACATGTAATATAGCTCATTCTGTGAATCATGTGATTAGGTCAGAAATGGGTCGTAGTGTACTTTGGCCTGAACTCACGGGAAATGCGGCATAAAGCACAAGGATCGTGATGGCCAAGCCAGCTAAACAAGAAGTTAGATGCAGGGCTCTGCGGGGCTTTCCGAGGGATAGGTACCAGTAAGTGCATTTGTCTCAATAGTAATTCGTACCACACGAATTAATATGAGGCTGGAGAAGTCGTCACTTGCCCTTCTTAGCTGTCCAGAAGGATCTCGGTCGATTTAGTAACGGATTTAATAATGTGATGCCGTACCAGCAGTATCATCGCCACCGCGATCAGAATGTCCGCCAGGGCACTCGATATCGACCATAACTAATACAAACAAAGTATGAGGTAGAACGGCCAATTCGACCGAAACGAGTGTGCATACAAATAGTGCTGTTCTGGTAACCAGATATCCTCTAACCGTGAGCGACTAAACGCAATGTGAGACAAGCCATTTCGGTTAGAGTGTGTGTAGAACCGACTTTGATGCCCGCCCACATTCCTGCGGCCGATTGAATCACCGTAGCCTATGTTCAAGGAAATATCACAAGCTGCAAGAATGCGGGGAGAGCCAGGTATACATACGGCAGCGATGGTCCAACAGAGCCGCGATGATCGTCTGTTCAATGTCCAAATCCGAAAACAGAAGTATCCTTGAACGATGAGCGATATTATTGCTGTTATGATGGGGGAGTCTATGGGGGAGTAATGGGAATGCGCGAGGCGCTCTGTATCGCCAAATCCATCAACAAACCAATAGTAGATATCGGCCCCGGTCAGCGCAGTCTGAGCGGCCTCCAGCACGAAGACGAAATAAGCTGCTCATGTTCGCCCTGAGGTCAAAGTGCTTCCGGCGAGTAACATACAATACCAACCTAGAAACTTTACGGGTCGTCTGTCATTTGGAAAATTGTAGCTGTATACATCTGGAGGTGTGTGAGTGAAATAACCTAAGGCTTCGAGGGACAGGCCTCGTACAAATCTGGACGCAGAGAACGCCGAAGAGCGCCCAGTTGAATAGAGGGCCGAAGAGCTACATAGATTGTTGAGGATATGAGTCGCATAAACAACAGAACGAGGTCAAGCGCACAAGAGGAGCGACTCTGCGATACGATCAGGGGACAATGAGCTTTACTAACACAGTACCACAGAACCCCGAACTTACACTCTAATGATGTCCGGGGAAGGGTTTCGTGACTCAGAGTATTCAGTCATTAATGCCGTAGATTCGAGGACATGGGCGTGGACTAGCGTTACGGAGGAGTGGAGACAGGGAGGTTGCGCCAGACCATAAGGAGAGTTTTATAATTCGAAATGTGAGCGCGAAAGGTTCGGAGACCAAGGCCCTGAAGTGGCCGAGTAGTCATAAAGACAGAAACTAGCGCAGACAAGCCAATCGACTTCATCCTTGGCGATGAGACGGATATAGACTAAAAGCGCGCAGCTCCCGCCCAAAATCGAGGTCTGTGTAATCGGCGTTGATCACTGCGTGCCTGCGCCGTAGAGAAACATCGCCGTCCTCGTGACGGCCTTATGTTTATCAGGTTTGAGACACGACCCGCAAGTTCGTCGACTAGAGCGCCGAGTGATTGATCCGTGGATCGTGGATACTTGATACAAGGGCCCCATGTGGACAAGCACCATAAGGGGGCACAACCCGTCATCATAACTCTGTAACTTTTGGTACCATGCGGTTGGTGTGTACTCGCTACCTGGGCTTTCGTTAGTGGTGGTATGAACCGAATGGGAGGCTCGCCGGGCCGCCGCCACCAACATGCGCCACTAATTTCCCTGAGAGTTTCCCACGAAAGCCACAATGGTGTACTAATGGCGGTTGGGGAATGGCGGTTCTTATCATGCATGCATCGACCTTACATCGATCACGAACTACAATGCGCCGTGACGACCCGTGTCAGTAAAGTGCCAGTGCTGATTCTTCATCATTACACCAATCTTGGATACACACCCGGGCTGTGACTTGATCATCACCACCCTCACTTGGAAGTAACTTTGAGGCTCCACGGACGGGACGGACGGGTAGCGCCATCGGTCATCCAGAAAGCGCAGGCACACGGCGGACAGTAGAGGGAATACAACAGAGATCGTGGTGGTCGCGAAGCTGGAGGCCAATTGCCCAAAGTGTTGCATAGCTATCGACCACATTAATGCGAGGACGAAAACTTTGGGAACCTGGGAAGTTCACGATCTACGCGGAACCGTGATAGATTACACTGGTAGTGAAGTGTGCTGTGCCAGATGCGACGAATCATGGAGTCGGCGCAACACCATCCCAACTAGCCAATCTCTGTTGCCGATGCAGTGGTAAGCCACGCTCAAAAAATCCGAGTTCAGGTGCAAGCCGCGATGCAACGGCATCTCATCCTGTTGACTGTAAGGATGGGAAGGGGAGACGTGCCTACCGTCTACTCGAGATCCTCAGGAAGTATATGACATTTCCCGGGGTGTAGTTGGAGCGAAACCAAGCCGTTATTAAACGTTGGAATTGGATAGCATTTGTGACAGGAAATTGCACATACCAGAGACCAGTCAGTGCTGGTGTTGTCACATTTTACTATTATCTGGTTCCCCGGTCGGGACATGGGGTAAAGCAGGAAAGTGTCACCCTTTGGTGTTTGCGGCTGTGGCTCAGGTACGACAGAACGAGGCGATGATACTGCGGTAGCGCAAATTCTCTTGAAAACTGAGAGGCTTGCGCTATTGCCATGTATGAATGATTGGTGTTCACGGAAGTAGACGCGATTGTCGAGGCTCAGAACTTGAAGGGCTTTATAATTCGGATTATGAGCACGAACGAGATCAAGACGCCAATGCTATACCAATCACGTTCGTGGCCATGAGACAGGACGAGGTGTGAATTAGAAGCGTGCAGCTTCTTCCCAGATATCTAGGTCCGTGCAAGCGGCAGTACAGTCGAAAATCTCACAATGCATAATGAGATATGGGCCATTTTCATATTTCCGAGCCCCTCGATAATATGAAAATCGCCGTATCTCATTGCTATGCATTATGAGATTTTCGACTGTAGTTCTCGCTGCCTGTTTGCGCCGAGTAGGGAATCCGTGCGACGTTTTTTTGGTTTATGCGCGGCTCACTAGTACCCCAGCCATCGTTGGTGGCAGTATCAGAATGAACCAATCACTATGAACGCGATTTTGGATGATTTTCATCCAAATTGGTACTGATTTTGGCAATTCAGCCTAGCGTAGTCGTGTTAATGGCTGATCCTAAATTTCCAATTAGGAGACCAGTTAGGAAACTTAGGATACTTTTCGCCAATTTAGAATTATAATCATCCTATTTTCGTGGGGTGAAAATCATCCAAAATCGCGTTCATAGTGAATGGAAGAC
>WTXK01000394.1:0-42591 GCA_025769895.1 Lactarius psammicola | reverse complement strand
CCCGCTGGAAAGGGGCTCTGTAGTGGCAGTGCCAATGATTGGTTGGCGTGTTATGTGAGGATTTACAGACCGGATAACGACAGGTAGCATGTCTTCTCTTATTGCGGCGTACTTCCATGTGAATTGGGGTTCGAACGTGGCCAGCCATGGGTACCCCATAACAATGTCTTCGTTTCCGATGTCCGTGATGAGGAATCTCATCTCCTTGTGAATGCCTTTAGTGCGCACGTCGAGGTCCACATAGTGAGTGATGGACCCCCCTTTGTTTTCTGTGTTGTCGATGTTCCATATCTTTCGTGGCTTCTCCAGGGGAATTAGTCCCAGCCCCATTCTTTTTGCAAATTTGTGATTCATAAAGCAGTCAGTGGCTCCGCTGTCCACTAGTGCTTGTATGTCGGCCATAGCGTGATGTGTGCGAGTCGAAACTGGGATATGCATAGATTGGAAACGTGTAGTTACTATTACAACATCACGAGAATGTATTGCCCTCACCCAGGCCGCCGGGTTTAGGCGCTTGAAAAATCCTCCCTCTCCCATATTCCTTTCATCACTAGTTCTTGGGTTGCGTCGCTTTTGTTGGCGATCGTCTGGAGTACTTGTGCCGCTTCTTGTTGCGGTGTGAGCGCTACTGTGGCCCGGGCTTGCACCGGGGGTTGATAGGTTTGTCGTTGTTTACGGGGCTGTGTGCAGTCACGGCTGAAATGTCCGTACTTTTGACAGTTATAACATTGCACTCCCCTGGTGTCACGGGGTTGTCCCCCTTGCCGTTGAATGTACCCTCCCCGCGGTGCGTATCGCCCTCTTGATCCTTGGGTGTGGGATCGGAAATTCGGGTCGTTGGGGCTCATGTCTTCAGACCCTACAACTGCCGCTGTGCTGTCGTCGACTTCTCCTCCTCTTGCTCTTGCCCGTGCGGATGTGTCCATTGCATCGGGGTGCGCGAGATGCGGTGGCGGGAAGTATCCTCCTCGGTTCCCAGGGCGGCTTCGGTACTTCTCCAAGTTCCTTTTCCCTTCGTTGAAGTGGTTTTGAAGGTGGATATATTGCTCTTGCCTCTTGAGGAGGGCTGCTTTCCATCCTTCGTAACTTTGCAGGTTGTCCAGCATATAGCATTGCTCGTATAGTTTGCGTGGAAGTCCTTTGGTGAATACGTTGATCACCATTGGCGAATCTGCTCGATAGCCAGCGCGCCATACTAGTTCTTCGAACCTGGACACGTACTTGTCAATGTCCCCTCCTTCCATTCGTATCCCATCCTGCAGCGCTGCTCGCGCTTGCTCTTGCTCCATCGTATTTGTAAATCGCCTCTTGAAGCTGCGGTATACAGCCTCCCAGATTCGCTCGTCGTTTTCTGGTATTCCATTTGTAATTTGTAGTGTTAGCCACCTAGTATGGGTGGTGATCCACTCGTTCAGGTCATCCCCTTCTAGGAAAGTGAGGAATAGGATGGCACGCGAGTAGGCTTCCCGCATTGTTTGCGTGTGGCGGTTCATGCCTCTGTATAGTTCCCACTTGGTGAGGAATGTTTCAGTAGCCTTCCGATCACCGCGAAATATAGGAGGGGGCTGCCCTTGTAGTTTGTTGTAGTCCCCCCTTGCGTTGGGGTCTACACCTGGTGGTACTCCTCCACCACCTCCGCCGCCTCCACCACCTCCGCCGCCTCCACCACCTCCGCCGCCTCCTGGTGGTGGTGGTCCTCCTGCTGGCGGTCGTCGAGGTGGTATTCCTCCGGGATAACGTCCAGGAGGTCCTCCTCCTCTTGGAATATTGGCGGGTATTCCTTCACCTTCTACACGTTGTCTTGCCAGGTAGCTCCATATTTGGCCTTGCTCCCTGTCTGATGGGGGGTCGGGTTGGTCTGGTCCGTACATTCGTTGGTTCACGAGTTCGTCAAGGGTTAAGTGGTGGCCCGTATTTGGGTCAATGACCCGCTCTTCTGGTTGTAGCGGCGTTGGCGCCCTTTCTTCCTCGCGTTCATTTTGTAATCTTTGCTCGGCCAATCTGTCAGCGAGTCTGTTCTCTTCTTCAGTGTACGCGCGTGTTTCCGTTTCTGTGGCCATGACTGCGGGTGATCTGATATTTATCTGCTCGGCTTGAGCGGTTAAGGAGTCGATACGTATCTCGTCAAACCGCCGGCGTTGTTGTTCTTCTTCCGCGTCTGGTCGATCTCCTATTTCGTCTTCCGTCGTGGTTGATTCGGTACTGCCTTCCAATTGCGCCGGTGCACTGTCTTCTTCTACACCGTCGATTGGTCCCCACTGGTCCCTGTGTACTACTTCGCTTCGTAGGATGTTGCAACCGTATTCGGATCCTGTGGGTCGTAGTACGTCCCACTGTTCTCTGCGAGGACTCCAAGCAACTTCTGTCCAACATGTATGTTCGAAATTGAACTCAACTGGATAAACCCTTGATGGTCTTGTGGGTATGTCCACCCAATATCCGGTAACGTCGTTTACCGTCCCCCACCACGCGTTTCCAAGATAGCGAGTAGGAACGTTCCGATCTCCTCTTCGTTCGATTGAGTATTGTGCAAATACCCAACTGTCTGCTGTAGTTTCGGTTGCCACGATGAGAGCTTGGTCTTAATGTTACGTGTCTATCGGCACGTGGCTCGACTTGAGCGACAATAGGCGACACTACAGAAATACGACTTAGCGATATGACGGCCTCCTTGGCACGTGATCGTGAGAGTATAACAGCAAGCCCTTATACGTGGGGCAATACTGACTCAAGGACAAGAATGATGAGGCAGGCTCCTATCAGAAGGAGTGCAAGACTTAGACCGATAAGGAAGGATAAGACGGAGGAATGCAGGATAGATTCAAGAAGACCAAGCTGCGGACTACGGCGCAGCTTGGCTAACCTTATATACATATACTCGAGGGCTTTGAAGCGCCTCTTGAAAGGTAAGTAACCAATCACGTATAGTATAGTTATCGTAAGTGTCCGTCCGAGTCATAGATATCGTACATCGACGAGCCAATCACACACCTCATCCTTATCATACAGTACTGGTGTTATCGAACCGTTATCTTATGAGTCACGTACCCTTATCACATGCTGCCGGTCCGGGGATACGAGCTACCCAGAACCCCTCATCGTAACAGGGAGGGATGGCAATACTGTATGGACATGTTTCATGTCCTCCTACGACATTGACACATGTAGCAGGTTCATTGGAGAAGACATATGACATCGGACCACCCATACACATCATTCTCCAACCCTGTAGATGTGTCATCATCTGATGCGGAGTCCTTCGATGAGGATGACATGTATGGCTCAGACCATAACATGAGGGAAGTTGTTATGGAGTCTTCAGACGAAGAACAGGTAGAGGGGTCACAATGCTCGGACGACAGAATGGTAAGTGCTTGGGCATTTCTAGCATGACCAAGGATCTGACAAACAATTTGTGTTTGACAATTCTCCACTATGTATGACATTACCACATTGGCTATACTCATACCTTAGGACCATATGGACATAGGTCAGATATGTTTCAATGTTCCCCACAGTGTGGCTACATCGTCCTCTGACATGTACTCATCTGATACAGAGGCAATTGACTATTTTGGATTGGACGATGGGATTAATACCATAAGTGGGTCCTCAGATGATGAACAAGGAGCGGACACATCTCATTCAGTTGAAGACATGATTGTGAGTGTATGTCCGTCTCTACAACATCCGCAGTTTTGACATTGGCATAGGATGACAATCTCACTGAGATACTTCAGTCCATCCATAGAAACGCAGACAACATGTCACTAATGGCCCAGGAACTTTGTCGAGCTCTGGGGATTGATATTGACTCACTATCTGACACACTCTACGATCAGGACCTGAGGCCCACTTGAGGAGACACTAGTATACCTTGTATGGTTTTGGTGATAGTATTGTTACATGAAGCAGAGATGCTCCGCAGGCATCTGATATGCATAGCATGGGTGTAGATCGATCGTCTAAAGTTGCCTATACATCCATTGAGTGTTCTATTGTAAATCATGACACATGTTACAATTTTCAGTTGTGTGACACCCGAAACACAATGGAGGATAGCTGTGAGCAAGGTGGAGAAATCATGAATGTGGTTACAAGAATGGCTAGAACAGCCAAGTGTCAGTGGATGATGCTTGAGTTTCATAGAGAGCATGCACACTAATAGAGATAGATTGTTGAAGCGCATTTAAAGGGCTAGAGGACACCATACATCCACCTCATAAACCACCTCCCTTCCACTCAATTCTTTAACAACATTCACCTCATCCGCCATGTCTCCAAGGTACTTTGAAACAGTTCAAGACTCTGACACAGAAATAATAGAACAAGTGACATATCGTCGGAGGACGAAGAAGGGAATCAAGACTACCTACAAGCAGGTCCGCAGTGATCAGCCTCCTGTGGAGAAGTCTGGACAGGCTTCCAACACATGGAGCAGAACTCAAAGGCAGACAAAGCTCTGCAATGAAAAGCAACTAGAGCCCCACACTGCCAAGGCCACACAGCCAGAGGAAGACCACATTGGATATATGGATACCCATGAGTTTATAGATGAACAAGAAGACAACATCAATGATATCTCCCCAGAGGGGATGCAGACTCTGCCCACAGTATGGTCATGTCTATCCTGTTTCAATGACACTTCTAATGATGCCCAGAGCACCATGAGTCAATGGCTCCAGTATCGGGGCAGATACCTTGACATCCTACTTGAGATGGAGGGTCATCCGCCTTCTCCATCCTGTTCTGTCTGCTCCACCACACGTGCAGATATCAAGTGCTCCGACTGCTTCGGAGCAAATGTGTTTTGCAAGGTCTGCTGCCTCTCTGTACACAAGAGGTCTCCATTCCATCGATTGCTTCTTTGGACTGGAAGTCACTATGCATCAATGTCCTTGTATTCTCTTGGTTATCTGCTATGCCTAGGACATGCTGGTGAACCCTGTCCTAAGACAGTGGAGGTATGCCCATATTAGATATTGGCTCATATACTTATGCTCACATCCATGTCAGGGAGTGAAGGCATCAATGAAGCGTCGGACCAGAGCTGCAGCTTCATCCTCTCTCCGATCAGTGGAGGAAGATGGTTCTCTAGTGGACACTGCAGACCACATCTGCCAGTTACCCACACCTAGAGCGACACCACAGCCTGATGGTCCTACCACAGCTCCAGCCATCTCTAACACCCTCTTTGACTTCCTGGATACTCCCATAGATTCAAGTCGTAGCCATGTGTGAAGGACTCACTGACTAGTGAGGCCGTTTATACTTGGAACTCGGAAGATGACGACGAACAGGAGGGAAGAGGAGGAGGGAGACTAGGAGGAACAGGAGTAAGGGCTTGAGCACGAGCAGGACTGCGAAGGGAAGGTTCGATTCAATGGTGTTTTTAGAAAAGAGGGGACAGGGGAGTCTAGCAAGTGGTTGTCACAAGTGGACAGTCTGGGGGCTGTCCGTAGTATTAGGCTAGCTTATATACCTAGTTACATGGTCTGTGCGCAGTAGAATACTCTGGAATACAGTGGAAGCATTATAAATAGTATCCAATGGCGTTAGTCTCTCTTAGGTCTCGTGACCCTCTCCGCAGTACATCCTGTAGAAGCCGGTAGAAGGCTATAGAAGGTCGTAGAACCTTCTAATACTAATAATAGATCCTTGTTTACTTGTTAGTAATTTGTTTGGACTCTGTCCACAAATAATAACAAGTTAAATCATCCAAAAACATCAGGCGACAATGAAAACGCGATATTGTGGACGCCTCTACTCATCACTTTTGCGCAAACGGACATGGTGGGACCATAGAGCCCAGGTTTCCTATTATATGGGAGGTGGAACCAAGGGTCCTAGTCGGACAACTTGATAGTACCCTTTCTTTGAGTGTGGCAAGTACTATTGATAGTACGTTGGTATAACTAAGTCATGAACGCGGCATACTAGTTCATGACACCATGTGCACTGCACACGCACAGGGAGGAATGGGAATCCATTGATCACCTCCATTGACTGCTCTGGGGTGTTTGAGATGGAAGTACTCTTTTGTGCTTGCTCCGACGCATATAGCAAGGATGAGCAGCTCTTGAGGGTGGGGCTCTTTCCTTCCACCTTCAAACAAATTGAGAATATATTCACCTTTGCTGTCTTGGACAATTTCTTGACCGATAACTTGGAGTGTAAAACAACAGCTCAGCAGTATTATTCAAAGCTGCAGAGCATGACAAGTGCTATGTTCCCTGATCATATCCTAGTAAGACAAGCCATTACATCTACATTCCAAGTTGACCTACTGTCGTAGAATCGGTACAAACAATTATTGAGGGCATCCCGTCAATGGAGAGACTTGAAGAATAGGATGCAGACTGGGCTTGGGTATCAGGCAGAGCAAGAGACACCTCAAGATGGATCCATGGCCATCTTCTGCCCCGCATGTCCGCAGCCTGGGATAAATCTTCCTGATGACTGGAAGGTAAAATATCCCCAGTATGTTGATATGATTTATTTCTTCTATCCTTTCCCTAACAAATTCACCTCAAGGGATCATCTCATCAGGACATTTATCATGGATGGGAACTTCTCCGCTGAGCATATGAGATATCGGACGAGGGAGGATGACATCGCCCTGTCACCTGGAATGGCATTCTTGGCCAATCCAGACCTCTACAAGGCCCACCTCCGAAGTGGAGCTGAGATGGTCCAGGTAAGTGTGAATTCATTCTCTCTTGGATCTAGCTATATCCTGCCATAGCCCAGTACATGTAACACATACAAAGCTATCGAACAAGCAAATTCAAGTAGACCACACTTAGATGTTACAGGCATCGGAGCAACTGCCTGTCACCATGGATTCTTTGTTCCAACATCTGTAGTGGACTTCCAGAAGGGAGAGCGGTAAGCAAGTTGGTTGAGAAGTCTTATGTAGGAGCTGACCTATTATGTCCGATAGGCAGATAAATATGGACTATAGCATCTGCAAAGCACTCTCCTACAATATGGAGGACATCCCTGTGGCGCTCGTCATGTATGATATTATGTGCCAATATCGTGTTAACTTCAAGGAAAGGGTTGCAAAGAGCCCAGGCCTATCCCTGTCCAGCTCCATGGAACTCTGCACTGGCATTGGACTGTTTCACATTCATGGACATCAAGATTCCTGTTTGCCCCACTATTCTCCAAGCTTCATTCCTGGAGCAAAGCAGGTCGATGGAGAAATAATAGAGACACTGTGGGCCCCTCTAAACAATATTTCTAGAAGCCTACGTGGAATGACATTGGCACATCGGCAAGAAGTCCTTGATGCCCATATGAACCATTCCAACTGGAAGAAGATGGTCCGCATTGGTATGTATTGTCCTATCATTTACAATGTACATCGCTGAAAATACATCCGATGTGATAGTTCCTTCACTTCTTAAGCATTGAAAGTGCTTAGAGGATGGCCTGGCTCTAAGTGCTGAGGCATTCATGGCTCTCACCAAGCGCTTCAAGAAGCAGACCAAAGGATGGCTGAAGGATGATCAGGCTGCTCAGCAGAGCAGGGACCTCAGTCCTGAAGCTATGGACATATATGACACTGCCAAGGAAAAGGGTAGGAAACATGTGGCCCTCTGATATGATCTAAACTTATGAATATGATAAGCTCCATCTTGTGCGATGATCCAGCAGGAGCTTGTTTTGGAGGAGAGTGGTGACAGTTCAGTTCATGGGCAGACCTCATGGATTGCTTGTGGTCTTAAAATTCAGGAAATGCAGTAAGTGCGTCTGAATGGTTGTCATCTCTGCATTTAATATTTGTAAAGACTGGCCATCAGATATCAGCTCCGAACCTATGGATCACAACATACATCTAAGGAAGCTCAAATCATTGAAAATAAGTGTTCCTGTCTTCAGAAGCTTATAGACATGTTTGAGCATCGGGCAGACTCATACCTGCTCCACTACAGATTCACAGAGGATGCTCCTACACTACCTCTGGGTGATTATTCAGAGTTTGACCATGTGGACAGTGTAGATGGTTCTGGTGCTTCACACACTACTGGTCCATCATCCCCAACTCACCACCATACTCCACGCACCTCTGATGGCTCTGGGATCAATAATGTGAATGCTGAAGACATATCCATCCTCCTCCCATCAACTCTTGGATGGGAATGGTGTGTGCAGCACAGTGTCCAGTCCCTTGCAGAGAAGGAAGCTAGGCTGCGATATGCACAGGCAACTGACTCAATTCACAGCATGCGCCTTGCCCTTGGCTTTAAGTCCGCCCTGTTCCGTGATCAGGTCCAACCTGCTAACACACAGCGGACCAAGACCCGAGCTTGGGATGCCATCCACAGTGTCAACACTACTGTTCATCAACATGCCCGCAATTATAGCATGGCAAGAGATTCATTTCTAAAGATTAGAGATGCATATGAGGGCGGACCAGAGCTACCAGAGCTCCGGTTGGAGGACCTCCGTGTCAACACAGCGATTCTTGGTGCAACACAGGTCGGACAACGTAACACTCAGCTTCCTTGGATCTGGAGCTTTGGTACAACTGTTGATCAAGATGGAACATGGATGGATGAATGTGAGTGCCAAAAACAGTGTTACATTTAACTCACTCATAGAGTGGACAGTTAACAGGGTTCATTGGCTTCGTGCCAAGGCTCTGTTCCAGAGATGGATGGAGGAGCAGGCAAGCCTTCACAATGAAGCTGAATGGGTTCCTGCATATTTTCATGCTAAGGCGGAGCAGTGGAAGGTACTCATGAGTAAAGCGGCACAGAGGTCACAGCATGGCCATGAGGCATATGCATCACAGCAGATGTATTTGTGGGAGGAGCTTTCTAGAAGCTCGGAGAAGGCCCTTTCTCCTATCACATCTACTCCACTGCAAGAGTTTAGGGGTACATCACTGTATCTGTCTTAGGTTTATCATGTTCTCCCTTCTGTGCAATTACCATTACTGATACTGGCTTGATGTTACGCTCACACGGGTGATCATGCGACGTGCGACTAAGTCAAGTTCGGTAGAGGTCGATAGTCCGTTCAAGGACTTAGTTCGGTGATACTACTTGGAGCAGGGCTCAACAAGAGTGAGAGGAAGTGACTCGAAGGTCCTTCTGAATAACAGAGGTGAGGCAAAAGACGAAGGCCCGCACGTTCAACTAAAGGTATCCTCAGAAAGGAATCCCTTTAGAGTCTGTGAGACTGAAGTAATGTGTGATTCAAGAAGAAGTCGAGTCTACTGTACAAGCTAAGTAGAGAGCGACTTATATACTAGTACAGCACCAAAGAGTCACAAACAGATGGTGCGATCCTAGGATCCAGGTCCTAGGAATGAGTCATCATATGGTACATGTGATAACAGGAAAAGAACGCCATGGAAGGCCATAGAACAAGTCATCAGTCAGCAATGAGTCATAGTAGTAATCGCAATGAGGTAAGTCTGGCACTTGTTCGTATATGGAAGGGAATGAGTCAGAAGAAATATGTAAGTAAAGAAAAGTGTCCAGAATCGTAACATTACCCCCCCTTTTGACATGAAGTTGCCTCAACTTCTAGTTAGACCCTCCGTATTCGCTACCAAGGTCCCAGTTGTCGCCATCTGGTGGAGTTGGTTGATGGTCTTTGGGGCAGTTATGAGTGGTGAGAAATCCGTGTGTGCCCTGCTCTGCGCAGTGTCGGCATGCAACTGCCTTGGGACAGTTGTACTCTTCGTGTGTGGCGTAGTTGTTGAAACATTTACCACAATAACGAGGGCGTGTCGATGGGTCCAGTTTGTTAAGTAGATCGACCATGTTCATCCGACGGAATATGCACTCCGCACCCCAGTGTTGGTTGCTATCGCACCACCAACAGTGTTTCTTGTGGCGTTGGGGGCACTGGGACTTTTTATGGCCCGCTTGTCCACAACGCCAACACATATAGCGACTGCGATTGGTGTTGTCGTGAAGGCGGGGGTATTTGATAGGGCCATGGGTGCGGATGGCGAGTTGGGGAAGGGCATCCGCGCACGTTCGCTGTGGGTACATGACGGCGTATCGATCGGCTATGGTGCGTACCAGGTCTGCCCTTTCCATCCTCTTTCTAATCCCATTTATCTCCAGGTCAGTGTCAAACTGCGCACATTGCAGTTGCATTAGCTGCTTCTCGACATCTTCTCTTTGCTTCTGCAATGTGGTTTGTTTGTGCAGAGCATCGCGAAGACGTGACACCTCGGCTTTGATGCATGGGTCGCCAAGGTCTTGCACTACCTCATCTATGGCGTATGTGCGAGGGTGTTCTCATTGAAATTGTGCGAGACGTGCATCAGGGATAGGGATAGGAATACGAATAGGGGGGTCAGCAGGTCGGAGATAGACGGGTTCAGCATAAGGGGGTTGGTTGCATCCCATACATCCTACCACTTGCTGATTATTGTCATGGTAGAAAATGTAGGGCGCCACCACACGAGTCAGGTTGTCGTCAGATCGCAGGATCATGAGGGGATAGTATCGTGGGGATGAAGGAATGTTAGGAAAGAAAGGGAGTCCAGGGTTATCGTCATTGTCCTCCTCAGGCTCAGCATTGTAGTCAATGTACTCGATAAGTCCATTGTCTTCTTCAAGGGGTGGTTGCTGGCCTACTTCTTCTTCCTGTACCGCGGTAGCAATGGCAGTGTCACAGTCAACGAGGGTAGGGGACACGGGGGGAGGAGTTTGTGGTGCATAGGGAAAGGGTTGGAACGTAGGGGTGGAAACTTCGGATTCCAGTAATTGAGTTCGACGCATGTCAGGAGATCCGATCATAAGAGGGGGTGGAGTCTGGATAGGAACTGGCACCATAGGGACGACTATGTTCTGATAGGCGCGATGTTCGCCAACAGACTCATATTCGTCTTAAACGATTCCAGAGAGATCAAAGGATGAGGGAGACATAGCAGTGGTAATGGTTCGAGTTCAAAGTGGGAGGTGATGAGGATACGGTTCAGCCTAGGAGTCTTTGTCTTTTATGTCCTCTTGGGCGCTCCTTCCGTGTTAGGATGTAGGCGATAGAAGTCCGTTATCGCAGACTGAGAGTGGGTCAGGTTTTCCCGAGGTTCCCACGTACTGTCACTCATGGGAAATCCTTTCCACTTGATAAGGAAATGGAGTTTGCGTCCTCGGCCTTGTTGGCGTGAGTCTAGAACTTGCTCCACTTTATATTCTTCTTCTCCGCTGATAAGCTCTGGTAACGGTCGGGTAAAGTTCGGCCCGTGTAACGCCATCTCCTTATAGGGTGTCAGGAGGTTTGCGTGGATCACCGGGTGAATCTTCCACTGGCTTGGCAGGTCTAATTCATATGATACTTGCGATAAGACCTTCTTGATGGGGAAAGGACTGTATCTTTTTGGCGCTAATTTGGAAGTGGGGTAGTGAGTGCGTATGTTTACTCCCTCTAGCCAAACCATATCTCCTTCCTTGTACAGGGTAAAATTGCACCTGCCTCTTTCTGCCATAAGTACTTGCACGTGATGGACACATTCTTGCGCTTTCCTCCTTGCCTCCTTCATTTCTTCAATCCTCTTGTCGACCGCAGGTGCATTTGTTGTTCCTTCATTTCCTGTGGCTCTTGGCGTCCAACCCATTAACAACTTGAAAGGAGATCGTTTTGTTGTCACGTTGGGCCAACTGTTATGCGCGAACTGGGCTATGGGAAGAAGATTGACCCAGTTGTCTTGTTGGACGTTACTCCAGTGTCGGAGATATTGTTCTAGCCATTGATTCGTACGTTCTGATTGTCCATCAGTTTGTGGATGGTATGCTGATGAGATATTTTGTTTGATGTCCAATGTTCGGCACAGGTTGCGCATATAAGTCGAGATGAAACGAGGGTCCCTGTCAGTGATCATCTTCTTCGGCAATCCATAATGTGGGTAGACGTGTTGAAGGTATAATTGAGCTACTCCTTCGGCTGTGATCGTCTCATTGCATGGTATAAAAATGGCCGCTTTCGTACAGTCGTGGTTGGTAATGGTGAGTATTGTGTTGAATCCTTTGGATACTGGCAATTTGGTGATGAAATCCATAGTGACAACTTCAAATGGTTGCGCTTCTGGGTCAGTGGTAATAGGGAAGAGTCGGGGTTTTTGTCGGTGCGTGTTGATTTTATTTGCTTGACAAACTGCGCATCCCTTGACATACTCTTCTACATCTTCCTTTTGGTGCGGCCACCAGTATTGTTCTTTGAGCAATGCGTATGTGTTGGCAATTCCAGGGTGTCCTTGGTAAGGGGGATTGTGGAAAAGGGAAATTACCCCCCTCTTAAGCTCGATGTCGCCCTCGACATTGGCAACCCAGGCTCCTTCATGGCACCACATTTCGACATCGTCTTGGTATAAATTGTGAGCATTGATCCATTCTGGTTTTGGGTCATTGTGATGATTCAATTCGCTCCACATAGATAGTTCATCAATTGACTCATCCTCTGTTCCTGCTAAATTGATGAATAATTCTTCGGGAAGAACGGTGACGTCGTCATTGTCTTCTTCTCCTTCATCGTAATCTCTGCGTCTGGATAATGCATCGGCCCTTGCGTTTTTTGTTCCACTGACATGTTTGAGAATAAAATTATATTCTTGCAGCTCTTGGAATTCGCGTGCAACTCTTCTACTGATTTTTCTTGGTTCTTTCCAGTAGATGAGGTTGGTGTGATCAGTGTGAATAGTGATGATGTGTGGGGATCCTACAAGGTACGTTCTCCATGTCCTAAGGGCTTTGACGACCGCTAATAGTTCCCGATCGTATATGTCATAGTTTCGCTCTGTTTGAGTGAAACTTTTAGAGAAAAATGCCACTGGGTGCATTTTCTTGTCATCTCCTTCTTGGTTCAGTACTGTGCCGAATTGCGAAAGCTGGATGCGTCAACCTCTACTTTCGAAAGGTGCATCTAGTTTTGGGCATTGTAACACCGGGGCTTCACTAATTCTTGCTTTGAGTTCTTCAAAAGCTTTATTCCTTGCGCTAGTCCATTCCCATGGGGTTTCTTTCTTGGTAAGATCATTGAGGGGTCGTGCAATTGTGGAAAATCCTCATATGAAGCGGCGGTAAAAATTGCAGAATCCAAGGAATCCACGCACTTCTTTGAGGTTTGTAGGTGTCGGCCATTCACGTACCCCTTGTACCTTGACAGGATCCATCTTCACTTGTCCGTTTCCGATAATAAGCCCCAAATATTCGACTTCTCGTACTTCAAATACACATTTCTCCGGCTTGAGATATAGATCATGTTCGTCAAGTCGGTCTAGTACTTGATGTACCAGTTGTCAATGCGTGGTGAGGTTGTCAGGTGTTGCGATGAGAATGTTGTCCATATATATTACCACCCATCCTGCGCCACTAGATCACGGAAAATAGTATCCATCATAGTTTGGAAGGTGCTCGGCGAGTTGGTAAGTCCGAAAAACATAACGCAGGGTTCGAACAGTCCTTTGTTAGTCTTGAATGCGCCTTTCCATTCATCTCCTGGCTTGATTCGCACATTATTATACCCCCATCGGATATCGAGTTTAGTGAATATTTGCACCTCCCATACTTTGTCTATAAGTTCAGGGATGAGGGGAAGCGGGTATTGGTTCTTCACCGTTAACTCGTTGAGTTTTCGATAGTCCTGCACTGGTCTAAGTTTGCCGTCTTTCTTCTTGATGAAAAAGAAAGGTGAGGAATAAGGGGATTTGGATGGACGAATATATCCCTTCTTTAATTGTTCATCGACAAATTCTTCTAGTGCATTATCTTCAACTTGAGTCATAGGGTAAAATTTGCAGTCAATAGTGGCAGGTGCATTAGGCATTAGGTCAATAGCATGATCCCAGGGTTGTGGTGGTGGGAATCGTTGCGAGCTTTCTTCATCAAAAACTTTTCGATGATGGTGATATTCTGCTGGAACTCTTTCTTCGAAGGTTTTAATTGTCTTGTCCGCAGCTTTCTGTGCTAATTCTGAAGCGGTTGTAGTTTTTCTTAGATGGACGACTTCATCGGGAATTTCTTCCACTTGTTCTTCCCATTGTTCTTCTGTTATAATTCTTCGGTTGGCCACTGACACATACCCTAGACTTGTGATAATCACGGGTTGGAATTCTTTGTCCAAGGTGGCGTCCTTCCAATGTACTTTGGGTTCAAAGGCGGTTAGCCAGGGATATCCTAAAATCACTTCATCAGAGCCTAGATGAGTGATTAGGAATCGAAGTGTCTTGGTTTGGCTACCGGTCGTGACTTTGAGGTCGGTAAATTGCGTAATTTCGCCATCTTGATTATGTGTTCCATCTACGTTCCATATTTTGATTGGTTTTGCCACTGGTAGTGTAGAAATTTTGAGTTGATTTATCAGATTTTTGCTGATAAAGTTGTCGGTTGCTCCTGAATCAATGAGCACTTGTCTTTCGGCTGTTGCATGTGCAGATTCAAATAAGACTGGAATTTGCATAGATCGGTATCTGCTATGGTACACGCTAATCTTCATTGCTTTAGCCCAGGCCGCGGGGTTTAAGCATTGGAAAAACCCTGCTTTCCAAACAACTGTTCTTTAAGAGCCGCTTTGACATCGTCGGAATCAGCTTGCATAGCCGTGATATAGGCTGCAGCTTTTTCCGAGGCTTTCATGTTAGCATTGCCTTCTACTTTGACCATAGTGACCACGGTGGGTGTGGTCGAAGAGGTAGTTGAAGAAGTGGTTGCAACAGATGCTTGAGTGTTCTGGCGTTGAGGACAGGTTCGTGAAATGTGTCCTTTATTGCCGCATCTGAAACATCTTCCCTCTTGTTGATAGTGCTGCTTGTCTTCTTCAGTCATCGTGGCTCTTGCGCGGGTCCTTCCAATGTCCATGGCATTGGGATTTCGGTTATTGGCGTACATATTTCGGCGCCATTGTTCGCGACGAGGGTTATTGCTATTCATTGGCTTGCGCAGGTGGCTTTGGAGGAGGTTATAAATTCTTTGCTGTTCAACTGCAGCTTCCATCCAATCGCGCCAATTCACAGGCCGGTGTTGTCGAAGGATACTCTCCATTAGTTTAAATGGTAGCCCCTGGGCGTACATATTGAGGGTTACTTCTTCATTGAGAGTATATCCTGCTTTATTGGCAAGGTTGGCGAATTTGGCATTGTAGTTGTTGATATTTCCTCCTTCCATCTTTAGTTTGGAAATTTCAGTTTGCGCCTTCTGCCTTTCTGAAGTGTCGGTGTAGGTGCGGCGGAATCGAATTTCTACTTCGTTCCATAGATTTTCTTCAGCTGGTAACACCCCCGTGGCAATTTGATCATTAAGCCAAGTAACTTGTTCTTGTACCCAGTCTTGTACCAATGGTCCTCTGATATAGGATAAAAAGGTCATAGCCCTTTGATAAGGGATTCGGAGTATGGCCGCATTCAGGTTCATGCCTCGATAGATGGTAAAGTCGAGGAGGAAGGCCTTGCTCTGTCCGCGATCCCCATCGAACTCCGCGGGAGGGTTTCCTCCGAGTTTTCCATCGGGTACTCCTCCTCCTGCTGGGGCTGCGCCTGCTGGAGCTGCTCCTGGTGCTGGTGCTCCACCTGGTGCGCCTCCTCCTCCTCCTCCACCTCCACCTCCACCTCCACCACCTCCACCTCCCAGTGCAGGGGCAGGGGCTCCTCCTCCACCGCTGCTTCCGAGGGGCGCAGATGGAGTGGTGGTACTTGTTGAGGCTTGGACGGGTTGTACTTGTGTTCCTAACATATCTGGTGCTGTGTTACGCTTTCACGGCGTATGCCTGACTTAGGCAAGATTTAGTGGCGACGTTGATGTAATGAGTATGTAACTTAGAGAAGTATACAACTCAAGGCACTAAGACAATACTTCGTGTCCTTAGGCCAACAACAGTTGATGAAGAGAAATGAGGAGCAATGAGTCTTCCTACTGCGAGGGAGAGGAATACAAGTCGGAAGTGAAATTGAAGAAGACCAAGCTGGAGAGTCTTGGTCTCAATACGACAACTTATATACATATATCGAGGCAGCTTTAAAGCTCCTCTCCAATCCGTACAATGAATAGCTAAACTACCTCACAGTCTATAAAGACATGTGATTCCAATGCTGACTGATGATATAGTTCATGACACATATACTCTTACTAAAACCGGTCATAAGTATTAGTAAGGTCCCATTCTTCTTGCAATCCGTATCATGCTGGGTTCTGTTGTTGGGATGGTTCTTCTGGTTGGGTTGTTTCTTCTGGCGCGTCGATTTGCGCTGGTGGATCAGGGGGTATGCCAAAAAGACTTTTGTTTGAGCGAATCGGTCCTGTTTGAAAGTGGGGTGGTGCTAATTGAAAGGTAAACCACTGTCCACTTGTTTTGCTCTTGACTACGATTGCCCACTTGCAAAGGTCTTCAAGATATTCTACAGGAGTGTATCCTGAAGTTCGGTCGTAAATGCAATACCCTTCGTTTTCTCCTTCGTCAACCCAGACAACTGTTCCTTTGATTGCTTCAGATAAAGTGTCTTCTCTTGTTCGTTCGACATATTCGGACTGGAACTGTGCTTCAGCATGGCTTTTTCCTTTTCTTGGGGAAGCCACCGTGTTTCAAGGAAAGAGACTTGACTTAATGTTACGCTCACATGGGCGATCGTGCGACATGCGACTAAGTCAAGTTCGGTAGAGGTCGATAGTCCATTCAAGGACTTAGTTCGGTGATACTACTTGGAGCAGGGCTCAACAAGAGTGAGAGGAAGTGACTCGAAGGTCCTTCTGAATAACAGAGGCGAGGCAAAAGACAAAGGCCCGCACGTTCAACTAAAGGTATCCTCAGAAAGGAATCCCTTTAGAGTCTGTGAGACTGAAGTAATGTGTGATTCAAGAAGAAGTCGAGTCTACTGTACAAGCTAAGTAGAGAGCGACTTATATACTAGTACAGCACCAAAGAGTCACAAACAGATGGTGCGATCCTAGGATCCAGGTCCTAGGAATGAGTCATCGTATGGTACATGTGATAACAGGAAAAGAACGCCATGGAAGGCCATAGAACATGTCATAAACCGTCAAGCTTAGGTTATGACTCGAGAGTTCAGGCCGGTCCGGACCGGACCGATATTATGTAATCAACTTCCCAATTAGGAAATCCGAAGTCGGAGTTTGAAATTATACTCCGAAGGTCACGTGATCTGTCACGTGACTAGTTCCTTGTAGAAGGTTCTACAACCTTCTACAGGCTTCTACCAGTTTCCACAGAAGAACTGCGGAAAAGGTCACCAGGTCTCAGAGAGACTAATGCCATTGGATGGTATTTATAAAGCTTCCACAGGCTTCCAGGACATTCCCAGAGAGACTATTGCTATTGGACAGTATTAATAGATCTTCTACGAGTTTCCAGAGTATTCCATTATGTAAACACCATGTAGCCAGGTATATAAGCTGGCGCAATACAACGGACAGTCCCTCAGACTGTCCACTTGTGAACTCCCATTTGCAAGGTCATAGTCTTCTGCACTGCTCACTCCCCAGTCTGCTCTGCCTCCTTGCCCCCTTGCTCTTGTTTAAAGTCCTCTTGTCAACCCTCTACCTTGTTATCTTCCTTGTCCCTCTTATCCCTCGTCTCCTCATAAGTGAACCAAGTATCCTCAGACTTACTTGACAGTAAGTCGTCACAGAACAAGTCATCAGTCAGCAATGAGTCATAGTAGTAATCGTGATGAGGTAAGTCCGGCACTTGTTCGTATATGGAAGGGAATGAGTCAGAAGAAATATGTAAGTAAAGAAAAGTGTCCGGAATCGTAACACTTGACACAATACTCTAGTCGCTTCCACCCTCTCACATAATGCAGAAGCTTTGGTCTACCTTCCATTCTCAGTTAGTCTTTCATTCTCTTCACAACAACAGTCCTCCATCTCCGTATCTGCTCTGCATGTTATCTACTATTTATTGCCCTATGATATAGACAATGCTTCGGACGATAGTAATGATATGATGCATTATTTGTGAATAAGTGGTTAGGTTATTGTGTGAAAATGGACAGCTGCTGACCCTAGTGGAGTTATGCACCAGTTTTTTTTTTTTTTTTTTTTTTTAAACCATTTTATTCCGGGACAGTAAACTAGTACAAGACCGGTCTCATCTAAATTAATAGACAAATTTGATAATAGTATAGAATGGAGGTCGCACGAGGCTAGTCATGAAACGAATGATGGGCACCTTCAAAAGGAATCCCTTGGTAAAGAAACCAGGCGTATAAACGCACAAGAATCACGAGAACACGTATAATAAAGTCCCATGGTCCGGACTGCGGAAATAATAAGGAATGGACTTACCACAAGGTGGGGTCATGAGTCTTGGGAAGCGCGCAATCAACCAGGATCGAACGGAATAGTACCCGTCTTGGGCCGAGAACCAGCCTTAGAACGTTGCAGGAATACGAGGAGCCACATGCAGTGGCGTCCGTTGAATAACTCCTTCTTCGTCATCCGTGAGAACCGGATACGAGTCGAAGGAAGGTTGTGTGTGGAAATGTTAATAGACCGTTGCTCATGGATGAAACGAGGACAGTCGTAAAGGAGGTGATGGATGGAGCGAGAGTCCGCTCCGCATGGGCATCGCGATTCTTCTAAAGGAAGATCTGGGCGGTGCTTGATAGTGAAGTCCGACGTGAACATGTGACGAGTGGCGAACTGAAAGGATGTGCAATGAGTTCGCCGCGTGAAGTCGAAATGGGGTTTGGGTGGTTGCCCCTTTTTTGTTTTGGGAGGAATGGCGGCACGCCATAAGGGGTGATTAGTGCCGTCAGGGGGTTGGGTGATAGCATACTCGTACACTGAAAAGTCTTGACCGCGCTTTCGGGCACGATCACGAATCCAGTCTGTACTCCAATTAAGGAACACCTGTTGCCGGGCGGAAGCTTTCTGAAACGTTGCCGAAGCAACATCCTTCACCTGATCGGTGGGAGTAAGCCTGCAAACGTCCATAGCTGCGGTCCGGGCCAGTTTGAATTGCGTGCGCTTCTTGATGACAGGACACCACACCAAGTGGAATACCGTATCCCTAGAAACCGCGAAAAAAGCCGTGAGAGCATTATGGAATATGAGAACTTCAGACTGGTTCTTCACCCCACGGATATTGATCATCCGGGATAGGGTGCTAAGATCAGGCGTAAGTACATACACATTTGCGGGTGCGACCCCATTAGAGAACTTCTGGCAGACAAAGTCCACCGCCTTAGCCATCCCGTACAGATTGACATCCGATTGGGTGACCTTTGTGCCCATACACCATTTCTGGATGATCTGGACCCCGCCAATAGTGATACAAGCGGCAACACCGCCCACTTGTTTGTTGTCAGTCCTATCCCTGTTAGAGATAGTCCCGCCAAGGCAAATGATCGCCGTACTAGCAGTAGGGGCGTCGCTGTAAAGCTTCTCCACCCACGCTTTCCGGTCCTGGGGTCTGTCCATCCCCTTTGTCACAATGTGTCTCGCCCAGTTGGGAACCTCCCAGGGAGCAAACGCGGTAACGTCGGCCCGAGGACATGTAGGGTCAACTCGTGCGCCGAGAGCCTCCAGAGCGGTGGGGCGCCGTGGTAATCCTTCGGACCGGACTACCCGTGGTGGTGCACTGACGTTCACCGGTCCACTTCCGTCGTCATTACTGACTTCGGTTATGCACCAGTTGGACCATAGCTTGCAAGTTGGTGGATCAAGGTGAACGAGTGGATCTTAGCTCACTAGAATGTGGAGATATACCATGGCTTGACATGCATAATGTATGTGGTTATATGATTCAAAGTAGTAGATATCTATGTTTCAGAGTGTGTATATGTACCCTGGTCCAACCAGCATTATGAAAGTGGTCAGATTATGCAAGGGATGGAATAGCCAAGTAATATTTGTACCAGTGTGCGGACATGCACATTGGTCCGACCAGTAGTGTGACAGCAGTCGGATCAAGGTGGGGGAATGGACATCTACTAACCAGAGTGCAGAGATGTACCCTTGTCCAACCAGTACTGTGTAAGTGGTCGGACCACGTTCAAGGAGTTTACATGTGTTTCCCAAAGTGTGGATATGTATTTTATGGAAAGTAGTGTGCAAATTGTTTTATTAGAGTGGAGGAGTGGAAACATACTTATCAGAGTGGTCGGAGAAGTGCGGGGGTGTCCAGAGATAATTTCTTGTCCAACTCACACACTCTATGCTCCGATATGCTTTGGTCCATCAGCCGACATCGGCTGACCCATGAAATATGGAAGATTCTCCGACGTTGGCCGACGTTGGCTGCCTATGAGTTATGGGAGATTCTGCCTGTCGGCTGGCCCATCAATTATGTAAGCCATCGCTGATCATTATGTGGACCCCTCACATGTCTGCCTTTATAGACAGCTTCGCTTCTTTATCCTCGACTTCTCTTCACACCTGACGTCCCTTGTGACTTGACCCTTGACTGATGAGGCCCTACGCCTCTACGATACGATGACTGCTGACCCTTACTATACGTCATGATATGACTGTTGCCTGGTCCTCTGACCACCATGTCCACAGACACGTCACTGATAGTTGACCTAGGCCTGTGTCCTATCTCTGATATCGTACGATACCCTTCGCGCCCATATGTTCCTTATGGTGCCATCTGTTTACCTAGCTATGTGGCCCTGTTGTTGTCTCTTTGGGCTTGTACTAGTATATAGGTCATAGTCAGACTGGCTTGTACTGCAGTTCTGACTTCTTGTGTAATACCACATCAGTTCTCACGAAAAACCCCTTTGACTCGCCTTTGCATTTGAGTCCCTGACTTCACTCGCCTTCGAGCTTGAGCCCAACTTCCCCTGCTTAGGTTGATAAGCTTCAGACGCTTGTTCAACTCTTGTTCATCCCCGGACTGAGTCTTAATTGACTCACTCTACCAGAATGTCTGACGATTGACTTAGAAGTACATGTTGTACTCAACGCCTGTTACGCTCACACGGGCGATTGTGCGATGTGCGACTAAATCAAGTTCAAGGTAGAGTGAAACCGGGTCAGGGTCTCAGTTCAATGATGCACAAGTAGCATGTGGAGCAGGGCTCAACATGGCACAGAGGAAGTGACTCGAAGGTCCTTCTGAATGACAGAGGCAAGGCAATAGACAAAGGCCCGCACATTCAACTAAAGGTATCCTCAGAAAGGAATTCCCTTAGAGTCTGTGAGACTGAAGAATAGTGTGATTCAAGAAGAAGTTGAGTCTACTGTACAAGCTAAGTAGAGAGCAACTTATATACTAGTACAGCACCAAAGAGTCACAAACAGATGGTGCGATCCTAGGATCCGTATCCTAGGAATGAGTCATCGTATAGTACATGTGATAATAGGAAAAGAACGCCATAGAAGGCCATAGAACAAAGCATCAGTCAGCAATGAGTCATCTGAGTAATCAATATGAGGTAAGTCCGGCACTTGTATGTATGTGGATGGGGATGAGTCAAGATAATAGTGTAAGTAAAGGAAAAGTGTCCGGAATCGTAACAACGCCCCTGTGGTGGTGTTACAGGAGCTGTGGGAGTTGCAGGAGCTGCAGGAGCAACAACAGGCCCAGTGATAGGCCTTGCGCATATGGATTTTCAGATCTGGCCACCTTCCTTTGTGAAAGGGACTCACCGATGCTTGGTAGGACCAACTTGATGTGCTTTTTTTTTTTCGAAACCATTATTATTCTGGGGCAGTAAACGGAGTACAAGACCAGTTGAGTACACATCTAAGGACTCATTGAAGGGTAGGTAATGTAAGTGGAGGTCGCACCGTGGTAAGAGCTCATAGGTAATAGAGAACCCCCTGTCACAGGAGGAGACGTAAAGACAGTCGTTAGGTAGTCACACAACCGTAAACAGATGGTGTAAACAGATGTGGAAGGCGAAAAGTTCCATGATAGAGATAAAGAAAAATACCCCCAAACCAGGTGGGCGGACTGCACTAAGTGGGGTCAGCCATTTTGAGGACACGCAGTCAACCAGGGTTGAACGGGACAGGGCCTGTCTCTGGCTTTGAAGCAGCACCAGAGATCTGGAGGAATATGAGGAGCCATCGAGTGTCATCAGAATCTCCGAAAAGGTTCTTCAGCGGGATGTCTTTAAGGTGGATATGCCAGTTGTCAACTAGGTGTCGGTGAGCTCAACGTATTCTAGGACAGTGGTGGATAAGGTGGGGGATGGATCGTTCCCTGGCTCCGCAGGGACAAGTGGAGTGTTCCAGGGAGAGGTCAGGGGGGTGACGGAGCGTGTATTTGGAGGTGAAAGAGTAACTTGATGTGCTTTTCCAGCATGTCTGGGTCTGGGGTTTGCGTTCTTTTCTGTAGGTTTGAGGCACTTGGATGTAGGACTGGGCAACGAAGAAAAAATGAGCACTCAGGCACTTGAGTCAGGCTGCCACATGCAGACTGTGCCAAACACTTACTTACACGTAATGGCTTTTTTGAACACTAGCAGTGTGCGCCAGTCGTTCTACTACCCCATGCCATGCCAACTGTTGATAACAGCAAACTGATTCACCTCAACTCAACGGATGGTACATTGTGTCTCTGCTCTTCTCCCCACCATAACACTTGCTTACCTACCTTGTTTCAGAACACCCACCCCTCCACTGTGTTACATTGCCACAACAACATTGCCTGACTTAGGCGTAATACGGCGATGACTAATGTTGAACTCAGTGCAATACACGAAGTATCAAGACTTAACATGAGCATGTGAGCACGTGATTCTACATGGCGTAGAAGAGGTCTTCGCTCTCGATGTCTTCTATAAGGAGTACTACTCCGAAGACAAAGGCTTGGACTAGTAAGAGAAGAGAGAAGTAGATGAGAGGGAAGGAAGGTAGCACTCCTAGGTCGTGAACAATAGTGGTGGTATTGAGAAGACCAGGATAGGGATCCATGGTCTGAACAAGGAACCTTATATACAGTTGACAAGGGCTTTCAAGCTCCTCCTGAATCGTAAAGTAACCAATTGCGTAACTAGCTCGAACCCTAGTACAGCTATCCTAGGACGCGTCATCGTACTATCTTACATGTGATAAACGAGCTCCACTGCTGACTGATACAAGTAGTCCATGACTAATTACCGCTGACCATCGTAGTCATAACCGATGTGTCAGTGTCTTGTCCAGTCCGTAACAACTGCATTTACTATGCATTATAGAGATTATGGACGCAGCGGGAATAAAGTAGGGTGAATAAATGAGTTTAAGATAATATGATTGTGTGCACAGTGTGTCTGTCTGTACAACAGACAACGCCTCTCAGTGTCTGCACACAATTAGCAGATACTGTTTATTTACCTGTACAATGGACAACGCCTCTGGGGCAAGTAAGTACAGGCTTACTGGTACAACAAACTAATGGAAACTCACCTCAGTGTCTGTGCACAATCAGCAGATACTAAGGGACTACAGTATGAATAGGAAGGTTAAATACTACTGACTTAACTACAAACAGAGACAAGATTGAGGCTCTGTAAGTATGATTGGACAGTAGTGCAGGTTTGTACATTACCCAGTAAGAAACGAGACGAGAAATACAGTATAGTAGAATGTATACCTAAGATGATCAGCCCAGAATGAATCCCTGAGACATCACCTTGCTTAATCTTACTCCAACATGCATGTAGTATGTATGTCTTTCTCTTTGCATCATTAACTGTGTAATTAATTGATGTGAATAGATCCCTGAGTCACATGAAGATTCTGTTTACCTTGCCAAGCTCACTGAGCAGGCAGAGCATTATGAAGGTGGTTTACGCTACTACATTTTCATCTGCTCACTTATTTCCACAGAGATGGTCGAGAACATGAAGCACATCACCTCATCCGACCAAGAACTCACTGTCGAGGAGTGTAATCTACTCTCTTTGGGATAACCTCACCCTATGGACTTCAGACATGCAGGACTCAGGTTTGTAGTCAATCAGCCATGTAAGCATGATATGACTAACCACATGATCAGACAAGCCTGCAGATAAGAAAGAGGGCACTGAAGCTGCTGCTGATGACTTGCAAATGTTGGGCACACACTTACCAGTGATGGCTTTCATCTAGTTGTAGCAACAACCCAGCTGTAAAGCATGCTTGCTTTCTGTTTGTCCACATCTCCCCCTTTTCCTCATACCCACATCACCCCTTGTACCTGCCATCCAATATACCTCTGTAATTCCACTTCTTTTTTTGTCGATTATTCACTTATTCTCATATGTGGCTGATGACCCTCAGTAAAAACAAGAAGTCGGAATGAGTCAGCAGTGGTCCGGTGGGGGTCAGCTGGGGGTCAAATTTGGGTCAGGCCAGGTCAGAAATTTTGCCCAAGTCGTTAGACAGTCCAGCCAGGTCGGACGAGAGTCATCTGGCAGTCAGATATAGTCAGCTTTTTTTCTGATACATTCGCATTTCAGAGCATGTGACCTAGAGAAAAATTGGTCAGCTGAAAAATCTAGGGATGGGAAATCGACCGCAATGGACCTGCCTTATTACATAATGGAGCTATCGATCTGCATTGCTTGCCTCGTCTTTCTATCTTATACAGATCGTCCTGGTGCTCTCCTCCAGCTGATTGCCCTCCGATGGTTGCTGTTCTGGAAGCCTGTTAACAAGTTTCGCGATGCCATGGTGCTCTCTTCGCCCCTAGCTGACTGTGCTCTGATGGTCGCAGCGCAGGAATCCTGCAGCGAAGCCTCAACTCCCCACTGAGGTACTGTGGTCGAGTCCATGCTCACTCTTCTCAGACAGGACACATACTTCAGCAAGTGCCTCAATTGTGCCCTCAAAGATCTGTTCATGGGCGAGAAGGACGAGGACCAGGCCTGCTATTTACCCTTAAGGAAGAGGACTGGATTGGGTTGTCGAAGGGCATGTTGGTGGGCACGCACGCTTGATTCCTTACTCCTCTCCCACTCTTGACATCCTTGATCCTAGTTTTCATGGCTTTGGCGAGCCACAGCAGTTGCCGTATTTGCGCTCCATTCGCCCTTCGACGCAACCCTCCAACATCAGGTGTTCTTACTTGGTTCTGATAACACAAGGTCGCCTTGCAGCTTCTCATGGACGCTCAGACTGATGTGCCTGTGTGCTTGGCAGATTACTTCTCATGAACGATACCTTCATGTCAGCGCTGCAGATGGTACCCCCAGTTTGAGCAGCTCGTCCAGGACATCGCAGCAAACTTTGGCGTCGTCTGTTACGATTTTCGCCTCTTTCTCTATCAGTGTATCTTCCTCTTTTCCTTTCATGACACAATCCCTTTCCTCTTATCTACCGAATGACTCGTGACTCGTTTATGGTTAGGATCCGGTCAGATTCCAGTCTCGGCCCTTATCTCGCGCCTACCACATGATCATACCATTGTAGGTTTTATGACTTTTAGAATCCGCTGACGACGTCAGAGTCCCACGTGACTCCGCGGAAACTACTAGTACTTTCGATATGACTCATAGTACGATAAAGCTCACTAGGACCCGTATCCTAGGATTGCGTCATGTGTTTGGCATAACCAAACACCGTGTACTTGTATATAAGTCGTGTACTACCTAGCTTGTACGGTAGTTCTGACTTCTTGTGTAAAACCACATCAGTACTCGCGAACCCGTCTTTGACTTGCCTTTGCGCTTAAGTCCCTTGCTCGCCTTCGTGCTTGAGCTTCGTTTTCTCTGACTAAGGTCGATAAGCTCTAGAAGCTGGGTCGACTCTTATTCATCCCCAAACTGAGTCCTAACCGACTTGCTCTACCAGAACCCTTGACAGTTGACTTCGAAGTACACGTCATACTTAAACGCCCCTGTGGTGGCGTTACATTAAGTCAGAACTCTCCCATCGTGGCTTCATCCAGCCGAAGTAGAACCAAGTTCAGTTCTGAATACGTTGAACTCCTCCATAGCGACGAACTCTCAGACAAAGTCAAAGGATCAGCAGTCTGGAGAGAAAGTCAAGAGTATTCAGGATACTACATCTTCGAACCAAAAGAAAATGCTTACAAGCCAATCCACTATCTGGAAGATAAACGGCTTTGGGCCTTTATCAAATATTCCAAGACTGAAGGACAGTGGTACACGTACAAACCTGTACCCAACAACCTAGGAGTAGGGCCATTTGCAACAAAAGGACCAGGACTCGACGTAGACCAGCCGGACTCCCCAAGTGTTCCAGTACCTGTTATCAACCTACCAGCATCATCGTTCCCCAGTACAACAATGTCACAAAGTCAAGCAAGCACAACCCTCACGGCAACAGGAGGGGGTGTTCCCACTTCCGGAGGGGGTGCGCCATCCGGAGGAGGAATCCCCGTTTCGGGAGGAGGCACTCCACCATTGGGAGGGAGTGCCCCACTACCTGGCGGAGGAGGAGGAGCACCACCACCCGGTGGTGGTGGCAGTGGCGGTGGTGGTGGTGGTGGCGGTGGTGGTGGTGGTGGCGGAGGCGGCGGCGGCGGTGGCGCTGCCCCTGCTCCGATTGCACCTGCACCAGGAGGACACGGACGGTTGGGAGGAAACCCGCCTCCGCAATTTGATGGCAACAGGGAACAAAGCAAATCATTCCTTAGAGCCTTCACGTTGTACAGAGGAATGAACCCCAACGTGGACCAATTAGCCATTCCTTACCAAAGGGCTATGACGTTCCTTTCCTACATTAGAGGACCGTTGGTGGACGATTGGGTCGATGAACAAGCACAGTGGCTAGAAGGGCAGATTAACAACGGGGTGCTCCACAATGAAAACAACCTGTGGGACACAATCCATACGCGCTTCATCCAGGCCTACACCGACACTGCGGAACAAACTAAAGCATGCAAAGCGCTCCCAAACCTTACGATGAAGGGAGAAGACATTGATTCATATATTGCGCAGTTCCAGAATCTCGCTGGAAAGGCAGGGTACAACCTCGACGACCCTATCACACTCGACATGTTCCAAGACGGATTACCAAATGCATTAGTCATCAACGCTGTTCGATTCCAACACCCTATTAACTGGGAACAGTGGAAAGACACCACAAGGCTACAACAGGCCAAGTACCTTGTCCTCAAGGAGCGACTGGGGAAAGGAGGAAAGCCACAAAAAAGGGGGACCCACTCACGAGAACAGTGGGTACAGGCCCTCAGCAAAACACGAGACCCTAATGTCATGGACATCGAACGAGCTCGAGCCAATGCCACAATCACGGACGCTGACAAGCTCCAGCTTCAAAAGGATGGCAAATGTTTTAGATGCCGTGAGAAAGGGCATATCGCATGTTACGAACTATTGTCACTTTCCTATTACTTGATCATTTCTTTTCGTTGTTTCCATTTCATCCATTGACTCGTGACTCGTTTACGATTAGGATCCGATCAGATTCAGGTCTTAGCCCTTATCTCGCACCTACCCCATGATCGTACCATTGGTAGGTTTTATGACTTTTAGAATCCGCTGACAACGTCAGAGTCCCGCGTGACTCCGCGGAAACTACTAGTACTTTCGATATGACTCATAGTACGATAAGCTCACTAGGACCCGTATCCTAGGATTGCGTCATATGTTTGGCATAACCAAACACCGTGTACTTGTATATAAGCCATGTACTACCTAGCTTGTACGGTAGTTCTGACTTCTTGTGAAATACCACATCAGTACTCGCGAACCTGTCGATTGACTTGCCTTTGCGCTTAAGTCCCTTGCTCGCCTTCGTGCCTGAGCCTTGTCTTCTCTGACTAAGGTTGATAAGCTCCAGAAGCTAGTCCGACTCTTATTCATCCCTGAACTGAGTCCTAACCGACTCGCTCTACCAGAACCCTTAATCGTTGACTTAGAAGTACACGTCGTACTTAGCGCCCCTGTGGAGGCGTTACATTAAGTCAGAACTCTCCCATCGTGGCTTCATCCAGCCGAAGTAGAACCAAGTTCAGCCCTGAATACGTCGAACTACTCCATAGTGACGAACTCTCAGACAAAGTCAAAGGATCAGCAGTCTGGAGAGAAAGTCAAGAGTATTCAGGATACTATATCTTTGAACCAAAAGAGAACGCTTACAAGCCAATCCACTATCTGGAAGATAAACGGCTTTGGGCCTTTATCGAATATTCCAAAACTGAAGGACAGTGGTACACGTACAAACCCGTACCCAACAACCTAGGAGTAGGGCCATTTGCACCAAAAGGAGCAGGACTTGACACAGACCAGCCAGACTCCCCAAGTATTCCAGTACCCATTATCAATCTACCAGCATCGTTATTTCCCAGTACAACAATGTCACAAAGTCAAGCAAGCACGACCCTCATGGCAACAGGAGGAGGAGTCCCCGCTTCTGGAGGAGGAGCACCATCTGGAGGAGGAGTCCCCGCTTTCGGAGGAGGTCCGCCACCTGGAGGGGGAGTCCCCGCCTCAGGAGGGGGACCGCCACCTGGAGGAGGAGCCCCAGGCGGTGGCGGTGGCGGTGGCGGTGGCGGTGGCGCTGCGGCCCCTGCACTGGTAGCACCTGCGCCAGGAGGACACGGACGATTGGGAGGGAATCCACCTCCGCAGTTCGACGGCAATAGGGAGCAAAGCAAATCGTTCCTTAGAGCCTTCACACTGTACAGAGGAATGAACCCCAACGTGGACCAGTTAGCCATTCCTTATCAAAGGGCTATGACGTTCCTTTCCTACATTAGAGGACCATTTGTGGACGATTGGGTCGATGAACAAGCACAGTGGCTGGAAGGGCAGATTAACAATGGGGTGCTCCACAACGAAAATAACTTGTGGGACACGATCCATACATGCTTCGTCCAGGCCTACACCGACACCGTGGAACAAACCAAAGCACGCAAAGGACTCCCAAACCTTACGATGAAGGGAGAAGACATCGATTCGTATATTGCGCAGTTCCAGAACCTCGCTGGGAAGGCGGGGTACAACCTCGACGATCCTATCACACTCAACATGTTCCAAGACAGGTTGCCGAATGCGTTAGTCATCAACACTGTTTGATTTCAACACCCTATTAACTGGGAACAGTGGAAAGACGCCGCAAGGCTACAACAGGCCAAGTACCTCGTCCTCAAGGAGCGACTTGGGAAAGGAGGAAAACCGCGAAAGAAGGGGACTCACTCACGAGAACAGTGGGTACAGGCCCTCAGCAAAACACGAGACCCTAACGCCATGGACGTTGGACAAGCTCGAGCCAATGTCACAATCACAGACGCTGACAAACTCCAGCTTCAAAAGGATGGCAAATGTTTTAGATGCCATGAGAAAGGGCACATCACGCGTAACTGTCCACAAAAGGGCGCGCGCGTGGCTCTATCCGCAGCCACCCTATCGACTTCCACGACTTCAAGTGTACCAACTCCCGCCATCTCTTCTGTCACCATACAGTCTAATCGCGTACTTTTGGTTGAAGAACAGGCGGATGCTCAGATCGCAGCGATGAAGGCACAGAGCCAGGAAGTGTGCAATCTGATGGTGGAAAAGTTATTTGGAAGAGAGGATTTTCCCGACGCTTGAACCCGGCGGCCTGGGCTAGAGCACTCAACCTTAACGTGTACCATAGCAGATATCGATCAATGAGAGTCCCAGTCTTGTTCAAGTCTGCACACGCGACGGCCGAACAACAAGTCCTGATAGACTCAGGAGCGACAGACAATTTTATTTGTTCAACACTACTCAAACGACTTCAAATTTCGACACGGACCACCGCTAATTCTATCCGGATATGGAATGTAGATGGAACTCATAACCAAGACGGCGCTATCACACAATACGCTGATCTTGTAGTACAAACTGGAAAAGAGGAAAAGACACTCCATTTTCTAGTGACTGTGATGACTTACTGTCTAGTAAGTCAACGATACTTGGGGCACTTATGAAGAAGACGAGGGATATGAGGGACAAGGAAGATGACGATGAAGAGAGCAGAGAGGATAGCTTTAAACACAAGCAAGGGGACAAGGAGGCAGAGCAGAGTGGAAGAGGGAGCAATGCAGTAGACTATGGCCTTGCAAGTGGGAGTTCACAAGTGGACAGTCTGAGGGACTGTCCGTTGTATTGCGCCAGCTTATATACCTGGCTACATGGTGTTTACATAATGGAATACTCTGGAAACTCGTAGAAGATCTATAAATATCACCCAATGGCAATAGTCTCTCTGGGAATGTCCTGGAAGCCTGTAGAAGCTCTATAAATACCATCCAATGGCATTAGTCTCTCTGAGACCTGGTGACCTTTTCCGCAGTTCTTCTGTGGAAACTGGTAGAACTCTGTAGAAGGTGGTAGAACCTTCTACAAGGAACTAGTCACGTGACAGATCACGTGACCTCCGGAGTATAATTTCAAACTCCGACCTCGGATTTCCCAATTAGGAAGTTGATTACATAATACCGGACCGGTCCGGACCGGCCTAAACTCTTGAGTCATAACCTAAGCTTGACGGTTCATGACAGTGACAAATCTAGGAAGGGATGAAGTGATCTTGGGATACCCGTGGTTCATGGCGTTCGAACCCAAGATCAGGTGGGGGGATGCTACACTTGATGAGGAGTGGCAACCAGTCGTCATCACTAGCCTGCACTTGTCAGACGAAGCCACGCCCATGGAAACCTCCATTTGGGCGTTGGAGACGTATGAACTTAACGAGGAGGCATGGGAACAGTTGATGGACGAGGGACAAGAACCCCACATCACATGGTTATGAAAAACCACTACAGCATCAGAGAGTTAGCGCAACGAGAAGCAATGAAAAAACCCCAGCGTACATTCGAAGACATGGTACCGGAGGAATACCGACGACATGCTAAAGTGTTCTCAGAGGAAGCCTCAAATCGCTTTCCTCCCACGCGACCATGGAACCATGCTATTGACTTACTCCCAAATGCCCCATCCACATTAGACTGCAAGGTCTATCCATTAACGCAAGACGAAGGAGTAGCGCTCACCGCATTTCTCACCGAACAACTAGAAAAAGGGTATATCCGAGCATCGAAGTCACCCTACGCATCCTCCTTTTTCTTTATTAAAAAGAAAGACGGGAAGCTACGACCGGTCCAAGACTATCGATGTCTCAATGATATCACCATATGAAATCAATACCCCCTTCTGTTGATCCCAGAACTCATTGACCGAATACGGGGAGCGCGCTTATATTCAAAGTTGGATATTCGTTGGGGCTACAACAACGTCCGTATCAAAAAGGGAGACAAGTGGAAAGCGGTGTTCAAGACCAACCAAGGACTTTTTGAGCCCTTGGTAATGTATTTTGGACTTACCAACTCGCCATCAACATTCCAAGCGATGATGGATGACCTCTTCCAAACCCTTATTCTGACGGGAGAGGTAATCGTCTATATGGATGATATTCTGATTGCGACCACCGACGACCTGTCACATCACCGAGCAGTACTACATGAGGTGCTGCAGATCTGCGAGGAGCAAGACCTCTATGTCAAACCAGAGAAGTGTGTATTTGAAGTACACCAAGTGGAGTACCTTGGACTTATAATCGGACACAGCGCCATTCAGATGGATCCGGTCAAAGTCCGAGGTATTCAGGAGTGGCAACCGCCAAAGAATCTCAAGGAAGTACAAGCCTTTTTGGGCTTTTGTAACTTCTACCGAAGGTTTATTCGAGGATTCTCCACAAAAGCGTGGCCACTTCATGACCTGACAAAAAAGGAAATGGGGTGGCAATGGGGACAAAAGCAGCAAGACGCATTTGACGCCATCAAACGATGCATCGGAGATGAGCCGGTGCTTCTTTTCCCCAACTTGGAAAAGCCATTCGAACTAGAGGTGGACGCATCAAACGTAGCGATAGGGGCTGTGCTAAACCAGATAGGCCCAGACAAGAAACTACATCCGATAGCGTTCCACTCCGAATCATTAAGCCAAGCGGAACGCAATTACGACATTTATGACTGAGAATTGCTGGCAATAGTAAAGGCACTACGAGCTTGGAGGACGTATTTGGCAGGATCCCCTCACAAAATCATCATTCATACTGATCACGCCAATCTCCAATACTGGAAAGAGCCAAGGAAGATTAGTCGACGAATCGCATGCGAATTCCTGGAATTATCTGAATACAACTTTATTTTAAAGCATATTCCAGGATGCCGCAACGGCCACGCAGACGCGTTATCCTGAAGAACCGACCACGGAACGGGAGAAGAAGACAACAACAATGTTATTGTTCTTCCTGTCGAATGGTTCACACGCGCAACAGAAGTGTCCATGCATGACATGGATATTTGGACTCAAATCTCACAAAACCTCGACGAGAAAGATGTCTTACAATGGGTAGAGCCATATAATTTGAAGAAATTAAATGGCTTATGGTGGAAAGGAGAAGCCCTTGTCATTGTTGGGGACAACGATCTTAAGCGGGGGGTAATCACCTTTTTCCACGACACTCCTAGCATGGGACACCCTGGAATTGCCAATACCTATGAACTTTTACGACGAGACTACTGGTGGCCCAACATGTGGAAAGATGTAGAGGAGTACGTCAAAGGATGCGTGATGTGTCAAGCCAACAAAATAAATTCCCATCGACAAAAGCTGCATTTATTTCCCATAACCACAGACCCAGACGCGGAACCATTTGAAGTCATCTCCATGGACTTTATCACGAAGCTGCCTCCATCCAAGGGATATGACTCCATCCTTACCATCACCGACCACGTCTGTTCAAAAGCAGCAATCTTTATACCTTGCAACGAGTCGATATCTGCGGAAGGAGTAGCACAGCTGTATCTCCACCACATTTACCCTCACTATGGCATCCCGCAAAAACTCATCACGGACCGAGACCCCCAGTTTACATCAGCCTTTATGAAAGGGCTGTGTATGACCCTAGGTATCCGCCAAAATATTTCGTCAGCCTATCACCCTCAGACGGATGGTCAATCGGAACGAACTAACCAATGGCTCGAGCAGTATCTTCGACATTGGAGCAATGTACAACAAGACAATTGGGCAGAAGCACTACCAGTGGCGCAATTCGCTCATAACTCATGGCCCAATGCAACTACGAAACACTCTCCCTTTTCTCTTATCATGGGTTGGGAACTGCGAACGACGTGGACCCCAAAACCCACAACATCCCCATCGGTAGACCAACGATTAGAAGAGATGGTCATCAGACGGCAACACGCGCAAGACTGTATCAAACACGCGCAACAACTGATGACAGGCCGAGGGAAGACCCACTTTATTCCCTATCAAGAAGGTGCTCAAGTGTGGCTAGAAGGGACGAATCTTCGGACCTTTTATCCTACCGCAAAGTTAGCACCTAAACGATATGGTCCCTTCCAAATCAAGGAAGTCTTATCAGATGTCTCCTATGAGCTGGAGTTGCTGAAGACCTGAAAGATTCATCCTGTGTTTCATGCGAACCTTCTTACACCATATAAGGAGACGAAGCTACATGGGGAAAATTTTGCACGACCTCCACCTGACCTTATCGAAGGAGAAGAGGAGTTTGAAGTAGAGCGCATCCTACAATCAAGGTTGTATGGCCGAGGGCACAAACTTCAATTCCTAGTCCAGTGGAAAGGTTTTCCCATGAGTGACAGCTCATGGGAACCCCTAGAAAATGTACGACACTCAGCTGACCTTATTGCCGATTTCTACCAGCAACATCCTACCGCCGAAGGGGCTGGACGAAAGATATAAGAACCACCTGCTGACAACACACATTATGGCCTCACCATCTATCATGTCCACCCCCATTGTCTCCATCGTTCCTCATCATCGCCCATCCGAGATTATTCTCAAGAACCTTACTGTCCCCTCTCAAGAGAAAGGACTACCTACCTTCTCACGAACACCAGAAACTCCATACTCCATCATTAACGACAAGTCCCCTATTCCCCTGCTAAAGCTAGCTACTGAGGCAATCGCAGCCTCACCACCATCACCACAGTCACCACCCCCACTTGAACCTAATCCCATAGTACCATCTTGAGCAGTTCCCCAGGAACCATTCCTGGCAGCGCTAGACCACACGTTCACACCCCCAGTCACCGTTGAAAAGGCAACCCCTGATCCCATGAGAGCCTTGCTAGACGATGAAGACGAAGAAGCCGACCCTGACTACCCTGGTATACCCTTTTTCCCAAACGATCTCACACAACTGACCTTCTTTCCTCTTATGATTGGAGAAGAAGGACGAAAGGAGGTCGCCAAATACATTTACTACCGGAAGCACTATCAAGAATGTGTTGGAACTATGGGGAAGGGGCAGCCCAGCTACGTCACACAGGTCTTCTTACGAACCATCTATTCTGACCGACTACTGCAAACGGTGACGGAAAACCAAATCGACCTTTTCCATCCTCATGATCCACGAAGCCTCATCCTCGATGAGGTTCTTAACAAACTTCATGACCCAAGACTACACACTGACGTCTCGCGATTGCGAGAATGCTTGACACGAAGGGACGCCATTAAGACGCGCCACGCTGACCTGAGGAGGTTGGAAGCGGAAGCGACCCGTGACCAGTTCCATCTGGACATGGAATTCACAAGCGTACGAAAGCGGCTCCAGTATGCACGAGCAATTCCCCTTATTTCAGACAAATACGCTGAAATCACAGCAAAACCCATTCGACCCCGACACGCTGCTGACACGATGCCCCTTTCACCAAGGGTGGGAGGGCCATGTGAGATGCCACGACTATAAGGGGAAGGCAAGAGCAAGAAGCGGTCCAAGAAGTGCTTCATATGCAAGTCTGCTGACCATTTAATCGCGCAGTGTCCTCGTCGAATGACGATGTACGCATGTGCCTATTGTGGCAGCGACAGTCATGGTATTCAGTCGTGCCTTATTCGACGAGTGTCGGCTATGGCACCCCGCTATGAAGAGCCTTCCGACCAACCCCGCTGGTGTGGGAAGTGCCTTCGCTTCGATGCCAGACACGACGAAATTGACTGCCCCATGTACAAGTTATGCCGAAAGTGTGGAGAATAAGGCCGCCATCTGTTCTTGCGATGACACACTTGTCCTGTCCCTCGCAGTCCTACCCCCACAAACAACGTCGACGCTGACGTCTATGACTATATTGGCAGTGACTAGTCGAAGTTGCAGCAACTTCGATTCTAACAGGGGGGTAATGTTACGAACTATTGTCACTTTCCTATTACTTGATCATTTCTTTTCGTTGTTTCCATTTCATCCATTGACTCGTGACTCGCTTACGATTAGGATCCGATCAGATTCAGGTCTCGGCCCTTATCTCACACCTACCCCATGATCGTACCATTGGTAGGTTTTACGACTTTTAGAATCCGCTGACGACGTCAGAGTCCCACGTGACTCCACGGAAACTACTAGTACTTTCGATATGACTCATAGTACGATAAAACTCACTAGGACCCGTATCCTAGGATTGCATCATGTGTTTGGCATAACCAAACACCGTGTACTTGTATATAAGCCGTGTACTACCTAGCTTGTACAGTAGTTCTGACTTCTTGTGAAATACCACATCAGTACTCGCGAACCCGTTGATTGACTTGCCTTTGCGCTTAAGTCCCTTGCTCGCCTTCGTGCCTGAGCCTTGTCTTCTCTGACTAAGGTCGATAAGCTCTAGAAGCTAGTCCGACTCTTATTCATCCCTGAACTGAGTCCTAACCGACTCGCTCTACCAGAACCCTTGATCGTTGACTTAGAAGTACACGTCGTACTTAGCGCCCCTGTGGAGGCGTTACATCGCGCGTAACTGTCCACAAAAGGGCGCGCGCGCAGCTCTATCCGCAACCACCTCATCGACTTCCGTGACTTCAAGTGTACCAACTCCCGCCATCTCTTCTGTCACCATACAGTCTAATCGCGTACTTTTGGTTGAAGAACAGGCGGATGCTCAGATCACAGCGATGAAGGCACAGAGCCAGGAAGTGCGCGATCTGATGGTAGAGAAGTTATTCAGAATGTCACGGACTGACCAAGACACTGACACATCGGTTATGACTACGATGGTCAGCAGTAATTAGTCATGGACTACTCGTATCAGTCAGCAGTGGAGCTCGTTTATCACATGTAAGATAGCACGATGACGCGTCCTAGGATAGTTGTACTAGGGTTCGAGCTAGTTACGCTATTGGTTACTTTACGATTCGGGAGGAGCTTGAAAGCCCTCATCAACTGTATATAAGGCTCATTGTTCAGACCATGGATCCTTATCCTGGTCTTCTCAATACCACCACTATTGTTCGCGACCTAGGAGTGCCAACTTTCTTTCCTCTCGTCTATCTTTCATCCCTATTACTCGTCCTAGCCTTTGTCTTTGGAGTCGTACTCCACATTGAGGACATTGAGAGCGAAGACACCTTTGACGCCGTGTACTAGGAACAGTCACGTGCCTATGTCCTCACGTTAAGTCTTGACACTTTATGTATCGGACCAAGCTTAGCATTAGTCATCGCCTTCCATCAAGCCTAAGTCAGGCAACGTTGTTGTGGCAACGTAACATTAAGACCAGGATCTTTCAAAGTGGCGTTGACTATAAGAGATCGTTGGGGCATCAACCGAACCTTCAGGCCCTACATCATCGAACGACGTGGTGAACGAAACGTACCACAAATCTATTTGGGAGCATCCCGTTGGAGAACTATTCGAGGAGACACTGGATACTACGTAAACATCCCTACAAGACCATCACAGTGGTACCCAGTTGAGTTCAACTTCGAAAATCTCTGTTGGGTAGAGATCGCTTGGAACGCACCACAGAACCACTGGGATGTATTGCGACCCGCAGGATTAGAATATCGCTGCGACATTCTCGAAAGAGACGTACAGACAAGAGGTAATTGGGGTCCCATCGATGGACAAGATGAAACAAACGCATCAGGATCATCAAGGACACCTGCACCATCTGAAGCAAGCAAAGAAACTGCGGAAGACGAAAGTGAAAGTGAACAGCACGAGCAAGAAGCAGCAATCGAAGAAATCACAGAATTGGCAGAACAAATTGCAATCCGCGACGCAACCGCAGCATCAGAAGGACATATTATCCCAGCACCGCTAGCTGAGTACCCAATCAGATCACAAATGGCCACAATGACAGAGCCAGTACAAGTACGCGTAGAAGCACCAGCACAAGAACCAATAGGAACAATCGACCCTAACACAGGGCATCGTATCATGCAGGATGGACAAAGAATCACCGATGACGACATAGTGCTTTACCGCGCTGTAGGACCAGACAGAGACGACCCTCCCAGTGAAGGAGGAAGAGGTGGATTCGCAGGAAGAGGACCACCTGAAGACCCAGAAAACCCATGGAACGGAGGAGACCTACCTGATGGACGCTTGCCAAGAGGAGGAAGATTCCCAGGAGCACCTGGAGGAGGTGGAGGAGCACCTGGGGGAGGAGGAGGAGATCCCAACGCAGGACTTAACGTGGCCATAGGAGCCGCGCGATCAGATAAGTTCATCGGCAACCCCCCTATTACATTCACTGGTGATCGCACCAAGACAGAACAATTCCTAACGCAATGGGAACTATACTGGGGGGTCAACAACAACAATCCCGTCATGATAAACCCCTATCAACGAAGCATGCTGTTCTTTACCTTTATCCAAGGGGATCTCGTCAACAAATGGATCGTTGCAATGGCTAGATGGATTGGCGATCAAGTACGACACAACGGAGTCCTCAGCACCAACGAATGGCTGTGGAACGAAATAGTAACTGCCTTTAGAAGAAGATTTGCCAACACCCTTGAGAGGGAACAAGCCCGTACCATACTGAAGAGGGGCATCAAGATGCAAGGAGGTGATGTAGATGCCTATGTCACATTATTCAAAAAATTAGCACAACAAGCAGGATACCGACTGGACTCGGCTCTTACAATCGACTTCTTTACCAACGGATTACCAAGAGGATTGTACGAAGCCTGTTACCAGTTTGACGAACCTCAAACATATGCGGAATGGAAGAACGCAGTCCTGAACAGGCAGGAGAAGTACATTCACATGAAGGCCCGCCTAGACCAAAGAAGTGCAGGAAGGTCTAACAACGACACATGGATCCCACGCATGCTGGGAGGATTCCGACGCACCAACGATCCCAATGCAATGGATACATCAGCAGGAAGAACCAGAGGAAGACTCGCAGATGCAGAAGAAGTACTCGAGCGATACGAACGACAAGACAAACCCCGCAACCCACCATTCACACCCAGGCAGGGGTTCATACAACGCGGCAACCGTCGTGACTTCAGGGAAGTGACCTGTTATAATTGTCAAAAGAAAGGTCATATCAGTCGCCAGTGCACCGCACCACGACAAAGCAGGGGCAGATACGTCGAAGCAGATGAAGACGAGGAGCCAAGAGTAGCCGCCACGAGCAATAGGCCCATAACCGCACAAGAACGCGCCAATCAATTCCTTACTGGAGTATCCAAAGATACGGATGAAGTAAAGGACATTGTGTTTAAGAAGCTTTGGGAGGAGGGTTTTCCGAGCGCCTGAACCCATCGGCCTGGGTGAGGGCAGTATGTTGTAACTCTGTGATAATGACTCGTTTCCGTTCTCTACGAATTCCAGTTTCAATTCGCACAAGTTACGCAATGGCCGACAAGAAAGCACTAGTGGACTCAGGAGCCACCGACAACTTTATAAAACCCGCGTTTGCACGATGCATGGGTATTGGTATCCAACAATTAGATAAGTCGCGAAAAATATGGAATGTCGATGATACCGAAAATAAAGCAGGACTTATCATGCACTATACGGATCTCAAAGTTCTCCACGATGGAAAAGAACAAGTCATGAGGTTCCTGCTTACGGATATTGGTCGGGAAGACCTCATCTTCGGCTACCCCTGGTTGGCAACCTATCAACCAATGATCGATTGGCGCAATGCCACTGTCAATACCAAAATGACGCCTACCATACTTCAAACACTCCAGGTGACACCACTATGGACAACCATCACAAAAGCCATCACCGAAGAAAAGAAAAACGAAATTGTACAAGAACTGGAGCTAGAGGAAATACAAGCGCGAGGGGCCGCCACGGATATGGCCATACAAGCCGGCCAATACACCAAAGCAGCCGAATTGCCACCCGAATACGCTGAGTTCTCCACCCTATTTAGCGAACAAGCATCACAACGATTTCCACCCAGTCGTGCATGGGATCATGCTATCGAATTTAAGGAAGGAACACCGGACGCCGTGGACTGTAAAGTCTATCCCATGACTCAGGACGAAGACAAGTCACTCAAGGAATTTCTGGACGAACAACAAAAGAAGGGATACATCAGACCATCGAAATCCCCCTATGCATCACCTTTCTTTTTCATTAAAAAGAAGGACGGCAAACTTCGACCAGTACAGGACTATTGGCGGATAAACGACATGACCATACGCAATCAGTACCCTCTCCCTCTTATCGATGACCTCATCCTTGACCTTAGTAATGCTACCATCTATACCAAGTTGGACATTAGATGGGGGTATAACAACATACGCATCAAAGAGGGGGATGAAGGGAAGGCGGCGTTTAAAACGCGCTATGGACTTTTCGAACCAACGGTGATGTTTTTCGGATTAACCAACTCCCCAGCAACGTTCCAGGCGATGATGAATCATATCTATAGGGACATCATTGCCAAGCATGACCAATTGGGCACGGCAATATGGGTATACTTGGACGACATCGGCATCGCTACATGGACAAACCTACAAGGACACGTCGCAGCCGTCAAAGACGTCTTGGCAGTTGCAAAGGAACACAACTTATACTTCAAATTGGAAAAATGTCTCTTCCACCAGCCGCGGATGGATTACCTGGGGGTAATCCTTGAAAAGGGGGTAACACGCATGGATCCCGCCAAAATTTCGGGCATCCGCGACTGGCCAACGCCTACTACGGTTAAACAAGTAACGCTCATTCCTCAGTTTTTGCAACTTTTATCGCGCCTTCATCAAAGGATTTTCAACACATGCACGAGCTCTCCACAAACTTACAAGAAAAGACGTGGAATGGCAGTGGACGGAAACAGAAGACAAAGCATTCAACACACTCAAAAACCTCGTCACAAGTGAACCAGTACTAGCACATCCCACTCTTAAAGACCAATTCGAGTTAGAAGTCGATGCATCCAGCTACGCAATCGGAGGAGTACTACTACAACGCAAAAAGGATGGTAAAAGACACCCTATTGGATACTTCTCTGCAACGTTGAACACAGCGGAACGCAACTATGACATCTATGACCTAGAAATACTGGCGATAGTCAGAGTGTTGCGACACTGGAGACCATTACTGGCAGGCTCACCTCACAAAGTCAAGGTATTTTCCGATCACATGAACCTGCAATATTGGAGATCACCGCAGAAAATCAGTCAAAGAGTAGCCAGGGAAGTACAGGAACTTATGGAGTACGACATCGAAATTCACCACATAAAAGGGACAGCAAATGGGCGCGCCGATGCACTGTCACGACGACCAGACTACGACCAGGGCGAACACGACAACGAAAATGTCACAGTACTCCCTAACCACCTATTCATCAGGGCAAGTACCACCGAAGCCGCACCAGCCTTTGTTCAAATTATCACACCAGAAGAAATGGAAAGAACGGACCCAATATACCAGCAGGATGAAGAGGTACTGAAACCATGGGTTGACGCTCATCATCTCAAAAAGATAGAAGGAACTTGGTATAAAGATGGCAGACGCGTGGTCACTGGAGGACTTCATGACCGACGAACGATTATCAAAGCGCATCATGACTCACCAGTGTACGGACACCCAGGAATTGCCAGGACGACACAACTCATTTCACGGAGTTACTGGTGGCCTAATATACGCAAAGACGCAATGGAGTATGTAAAGGGATGTGCCGAGTGCCAACGTCACAAGATAAACAATAGACCAACGAAGGCACCATTATCACCTATCTTCCCGGTGCCCGAAGCTATGCCATTCGCCACTATCGCGCTAGACTTCATCACTAAACTTCCCTTATCTCAAGGATATGACTCAATTCTCACAGTAACTGATCACGACTGTACCAAAGCGGCGGTCTTCATCCCCTGTAACGAGGAGATAACAGCCGAAGAAATGGCAGGACTTTACGCCAAGCACGTATTCACCCGATTTGGACTGCCCACAAAAATCATCAGCAACCGAGATCCCCGTTTCGCATCAAAATTCACACGAGAACTGTGCAAAATCCTTGGCATCAGTCAAAATGTGTCAACGGCGTATCATCCACGCACCAATGGACAGTCAGAGTGCACCAATCAGTGGCTGGAACAATATCTGCGGTTCTGGACCAATGAGCGGCAAGATAACTGGTGCTCTTATCTACCAATGGCAGAATTCACGCATAATCAATGGCCTCATGAGATAACGCAGAAGTCCCCTTTCGATCTCCTTATGGGATATAACCCACGCGCTGATTGGATTGATAGACCATCACCAATCCCACAAGTGTCACTTTGGGTAGACCAATTCAAAGAAGCCCGAGAAGATGCCAAGGCACTGATGGAAAGAGCACAAAGGCTATGGATCAAACACAAAGATACGCCCAGGTACAAGATAGGAGACCTCGTGTGGCTAGAAGGACGCCACTTACGTACAAATCAACCAACCGCCAAGCTTGCGCCCAAGCGACACGGGCCTTTTAAAGTTGCTCAGGTGATGTCCGCAGTCAACTATCGACTAGAACTTCCCACGCAGTGGAGCATTCACCCAGTGTTTCATATCGATCTTCTCACACCTTATCATGAAAACGGAGACACATGGTCCGAACTACCAGTGCCCACCTCCAGAGTTGGTAGATAACAACGAAGAATATGAAGTTGAGAAGATTCTAGATTCTTGGCGATTCGGCAGAAGATGCAAACTCCAGTATCTTGTCAAATGGAAGGGCTTACCCAGACTCCGACAATCAGTGGGTCAATAAAAACGACGTATTCGCCGATAAGGTGATAAGGGAGTTAAAACTTTAAACCCAGCCGCAGAAACGCATATAAGTCGAGCCCACATCGCTAAGTCCTCTCATCCCATTATCACTACCACTCCACCAATACATCTCTACCATCGTCATATGCAATGTCCTCTTACTACTGCGGGTACCCCGACGTGTGTCTTTGGAGCCGAACTGGACGAAGGACTTCTATCCCTTGAGGCCGTGCAGAGCGTACAGCGCGCCACCATTGAGGCCGAAACGACGGAGGAGCTCCGATCACCCATCAAGAAGTTGCAGAAGTACTACATCGATTCCCCAATCCAGCGACGAGCCCAGTGTCCACTCCTCCACTTCAGCAACTGGTGCTCACTGTGCCAGATGGAGGGGACGTACGAGGTACAGGAGGTGGACGTAACGATCACCCCACTGACCCAAGCCATGGAAAGAAGAGGACAAAAAACAGTGGGGCCGGTCGACTCTTGCAAGTGCCCTCAAGAAGTGGCGCAAGACTGCGGATGGGGAGTGGAAGAGGATGGCCAACGTCTGGCGAACCGGAACAGTTCGCACGTGCAGTGGAACAACGACAGCAGCAGAAGGCAGCGAGGCTAGCAGAATTTATGAAGAAGAGGACCAGTACTACCCAGCTGAGCACCCCCAGATCTCCTACGGCAGTATAAACGATGACACGCCCCATGCAGTGACTACCACCGGTAGTAATATCTATCGGGAGGATGTTCGCTTGGGCCGAGTGGTCAT
>WTXK01000393.1:0-42883 GCA_025769895.1 Lactarius psammicola | reverse complement strand
TATAACAGCAGGCCTTATTCGTAAGGCGATACTGACTCAACGGTGATAACGACAAGGCAGACTCCTATCAGGAGGAGCGCAAGACTGAAGCCAATGAGAAGGAACAAGAGAACAGAAGACAGAATAGATTCAAGAAGACCAAGCTGCGGACTACGGCGCAGCTTGGCTAACCTTATATACATATACACGAGGGCTTTGAAGCGCCTCTTGAAAGGTAGGTAGCCAATCACGTATAGTATAGTTATCGTAAAGGTCCGTCTGAGTCATACAATAGGAGCCAGTCATATCCTCGTTGCTTATCATACAGTACTGGGTTATCGGAGCCGTTATCTATGAGTCACATACCGTTATCACATGCCGTTAGTCCGGGGATACAAGCTACCCGGGATCCCGTATCGTAACAATTTCCTGGCTGCTGCACAAAGCCATTTCCGCCCAGAAGTTGACTCCCTGGGAGATCGCATTAAGTTCGCATCTTTAAGAGAAGCTGAAGTCATAGAGGGTCTTAAAAGTATTGATAAGACTGCTCCTAAAGCTCTTACAGATGGAACTGCGATGTGGGAAGAAGACGATGGATTCGTTTACTACAAGGGAAAACTATATGTCCCTAATGACAGAGCCTTGAGAAAAGATGTGGTTAAGTCATGCCATGACTCTGTTACTACCGGACACCCTGGTAAAAACGGAACCATAGAGCTTGTTAGCCGCTATTATTGGTGGCCACGCATGGGAAGTTTTATAACATCTTATGTCGAAGGATGCGACAAGTGCCAACGCTATAGAAAGGATATTCATCCTAAGGCACTTGTTCAGCCGCAAGAAGTTCCTGAGGGTCCTTGGCAAATCATTGGTATCGATCTAATCGGACCATTGCCAATGTCAAAGGGAAAAGATATGATTCTGAATGTAGTAGATCACTACACAAAGCAGATTCATTTATTCCCTGTGACCTCTCAGATTACGGCTGATGGAGTCGCATCAATATACTTCGAACAAATCTTCCCCTTGCATGGGATCCCAAAGAAAATCATAAGTGATAGGGGACCCCAATTTGCTGCAAGGAGTATGCGTGCCCTTTTAAAGCGGTTAGGAATAGATGCAGGTCTTACCACTGCTTATCACCCTCAAGCTAATGGACAGGTAGAGCGCAAAAACCAAGAAGTAGAAGTCTACTTGCACTTGTTCATTAGTAAGAGGCAGGATGACTGGGTCGACCTGCTTCCTACAGCAGAATTCGTGATAAATAGTAGGCTCAACTCAGCTACGGGTACTACACCCTTTGAGCTACTATATGGCTATACGCCAGACTTCACAATTCCTGCTGGTAGGCCTACGGGTATTCCTACGCTCGATAAGCGTCTTCAGCATATGCGTTCCTTAAGAAAGGACGCTGAGGCAGCTCTTCGCTTAAGTAAAAAGCGAATGCAGACAGATGTTGAATAAAGAACAAAGCCTTATAAGTTCAACATCGGGGATAAAGTCTGGTTGCAAGCAAAACAGATAAAGATACATCAGCAGTCGTCCAAATTAGGTCCTAAGCAATTAGGTCCATTTGAAGTCACTGAAGTTAGAAGTGACGTTGACTATAAGCTTGCACTTCCCCCTGCATTAAAGATCCATGATGTATTTCATGTTGATCGCCTCAGCCCCTACAGAGGGAACGAAGTCAATGGGCATGAGCTGCTTCCTCCTGAGCCAGTCACCATTCAAGGCGAGGAAGAGTATGAAGTTGACCACATCAGGGATTCTAAGATGATTGGTCGTACTCTTAAGTACCTCGTAAGATGGAAAGGCTATGGAGAGGGCGAGGACACATGGGAGCCTAGCAAAAATCTAGAGCACGCCCCAGATAAAATTAGAGAATTCCACTCTAAAAATCCAGGTGCTCCTAGAAAAATAGAGGCACTCATTTACACGTCCTTGCCTTGGCAAGCTTCTCATAAGTACACAGAGGCCAACGCGGACGTCGACCCTTAAGGAGGGGGGTGATGTTATGGATGCGTATTATTTTCCCTATTTTTCTGTATTTTTACGGATTTATTTGGGCAAGATATAAGTGGCCAAAGTACTTAAGTTCCTTATCATTAGATATGATAAGATGGTTAGTCACATGATGCCAACATGTGCAACTTTGGGTCACGTGATTGTGGGATACATCATGTGATGTTATTTGACTGTGTGACAATCTTGCCGTTCTCAGACTTCTATTGTTATAGATAACAATAGCGCATATGCTTGTTCTGATTGGCTAGAACTCTGTAGAATGTAGTAGAACACATTACTAAAGTAGTATGACGTGTTGTATTAGGATTTACTCAGCAGATAAGAAGGACGCGTCATCAAGTAGTAATAGTCGCTTACTGTGCATCAGTCAGCACAATAGATAAGGGCTAATAATAGATACGACGCGTCAGCGCATGAGTCATTACACTTACTAAAGTACTTAGTAATACAATGAGCGCAGTAGTATATAAACCCTGCTGTAGCGTCCTGAGTAGAACCAACTTGTCCTCTTGGTTTCTACTCAGGTGCGCATTCCTTTGTAACTCTTTACTTTCTACCAATCTAACTTGTCCTCTTGGTTTCTACTCAGCCTACCGCCGCGTGACTCTTGTCTTAGACCTTGTATAAAGGTCTTAAGTTGTTGACTTACGTCTCCGCGTCATCTGTAGGTTCGTGGCGTGATTTATCTCCGCCACAGGCTTGCGTATCCAACCTCGGCTTGTTCAGTCCTCAAATCTTTTATCTTTGTTATTCAAGTTGTAGCCGATTGGACTCCGCTACATCAAGAAGTCGCAGAAGTATTACGTCAATTCCCCAATCCAGCACAGGGCCCAATGCCCTCTCCTCCACTTCAGCAACTGGTGCTCACTGTGCCAGACGGAGGGGACATACGAGGTGCAGGAAGTGGACATAACAATCACCCCACTGACAAAGCCATGGAAGAAGCGGACGAAAACAGTGGAGCCAGCCGACTCTTGCAAGTGCCTCAAGAAGTGGCACAAGACTGCGGATGGGGAGTGGAAGAAGATGGCCCACACCTGGCAAACCGAACAGTTCGCACGCGCAGCGGAACGACGACAGCAGCAGAAGGCAGCTCAACTAGCGGAGATATCTACGAAGAGGAGGACCAGTACTACCCAGCTGAGCACCCCCAGATCTCTTACAGAAGCATAAACAATGACACCCCCCACGCAGTGACTACCACCAGTAGCAACATCTACCAAGAGGATGTCCATGTGGGCCGGGTAATTATGCACTTGGCAATGGGGGACCTCCGTACCAAGAAAGAACCACCACCGGGATTCTGGGAGAACAAGGGGGTTCACTGGATTGCCTTCCCTATCACAGTCAATGGCGTCACACGCCAGGCCAAATACGTGCAAACCATCATGTGTCCGAACCCCATTGTCCTCGGGGTTATAGACGAATCCAACCTCATCTACCCGCAGCCGCTCTACGCAGCCCCCACGTATTCAATGCACCAACGCCCCGTCTATTCCCACTATCAACTGGCTCATCTCGAGTCTCAACACAAGGACAAGTGGATCGTGGACCGATGCATCAAGGATCTCCATGATGACACCCTGAAAGTGGAAGTCCATCGCTACCAGACATTGGCAGACAAGCAAAAAAGGGTAGAGGCGCGAATTGTAGAGCTGGAGAGAGCATTTGGACAGGTCAACACAGCTAAGTTGGGCTGTATTCGTTGGTTGGAAATGGCTGACGGACTTGGGCGGATCGAAGAGCAAAGGGGTACGATGTTGAATCCAGAGGAAGTATGAGATCATGTGGAATGTGGACGTCCCACCTGAAAAGGGGGTGATGTCACGGACTGACCAAGACACTGACACATCGGTTATGACTACGATGGTCAGCAGTAATTAGTCATGGACTTATCACATCAGTCAGCAGGAGAGCACAATTATCACATGTAAGATAGATGATGACACATTCCTAGGATAGCTGTACTAGGGTTCGAGCTAGTTACGCTATTGGTTACTTTACAATTCGGGAGGAGCTTGAAAGCCCTCGTCAACTGTATATAAGGACCATTGTTCAGACCATGGATCCCCATCCTGGTCTTCTCAATTCCACCACTATTGTTCGCGACCTAGGAGTGCCAACTTCCTTTCCCTTCATCTATCTGTCTTCCTTTTTACTCATCCTAGCCTTTGTCCTTGGAGTTGTACTCCTCATAGAGGACATCGAGAGCGAAGACCTCTTTAACGCCGTGTACTAAGAAGAGTCACGTGCTCACGTGCTCACGTTAAAGTCTTAACACTTCATGTATCGGACCGGGTTCAACATTAGTCATCGCCTTCATCGCGCCTAAGTCAGGCAACGTTGTTGTGGCAACGTAACATCTAGCTTATATACCTGGCTACATGGTGTTTACATAATGGAATACTCTGGAAACTCGTAGAAACTCTATAAATACTATCCAATGGCGATAGTCTCTCTGGGAATACTCTGGAAGCTCGTGGAAGCTCTATAAATACTATCCAATGGCGATAGTTTCTCTGAGACCTGGTGACCTTTTCCGCAGTTCTTCTGTGGAAACTGATAGAAGCCTGTAGAAGCTTATAGAACCTTCTTGAAGGAACTAGTCACGTGACAGATCACGTGACCCTTGGAGTATAATTTCAAACTCCGACCTCGGATTTCCTAATTAGGAAGTTGATTACATAATACCAGACCGGTCCGGACCAGCCTGAACTCTTGAGTCATAACCTAAGCTTGACAGTTCATGACAGCCTGAGCACCCGAGAGCCCTTCTTCGTATGCGTGAATAAATCGAGCGGAGCGGTTGGCATATCTATCCAATATCAGACATGATTGAGAAAAGAAGGGAAAAAAATGAACTGTTGAATTTGGAGTAGGGGGATGTCATCAAGGCAAGCAACAACTTTTTTCTCCATCTCATCAAGGGTTCTTGCATGACCAGCAACACGAAACCGAAGTTTTGCGGCACCCAAATACTGCTCTATAAAGTTTAGTTTGCAGTGGTATTTTGGATAGAAATTACACAGATGGCCATGCGACTCAATCAGTTCTTCAAGTTGTGATTTCTGGCATACAAAGTCAGGTTGATTAAATAAAAGCCAGCGACAGTGTTACGGTTCCGCGGCCGTATTGCGTTGACTTAACACTGCGCTGGGGTTCACCGATCACGTGACTCCAATCGTGTTCAGATGATCCTTCGTTCCTAAGTATTTGGCTCTGACTTGCTCGAAACTGGTGTGAACGGTCGATGGTTCCCCTTGTCTGTGGGGCTGCTTGGCAATCTTCCTGACTAAGTCACACCAAAGGTAGATGGTAGACCACTAGGCGAGGAGCACTAGGGAATAGGACTGGATTGAATGCGAAAGAATACAAGTTGCTAAAGCTAAGGTATGAAAGTGAAGTCCTTAGCCCTTATATACACGAGAGGGTGCAGGTTTAAACCCAGCAAACCCTAATACAACGATCCTAGGAATGAGTCATCCAGGAACCACAATGATAAGCAAAGTCTGAGATAAGAGACCATGAGGCGTGATAAGCACAGCCCCTTGAGATAACGATACTGTAAGTCCGTGATATGCAATGATACGTACACAGCCCTTCTGCTAATGCCGATGATAGAGGATAGCATGATAAGAACGATAAGGGTCCTGTCCAATGATGATGCGTTCGCCTATCGTGCCTCAAGGCGCTATGATAAGGCATAGTCCATGGCCTTCTAGCTGCTTCTAGACTTGTCACGTGCCATCCTGATAAGGTCACGTGATCACTCTGGTGTCACTGTTCATGCATAAGCCGACCGCTCACCCGGCAAATGCCACTCATCCGGTTCTAGGGAGAGCCGTTCTGTTACGATGTGGGATTCCGGGTAGCTCGTACCCCCAGACCGGCAGCATGTGATAAGGGTATGTGACTCACAGATAACGGCTCAATAACACCAGTACTGTACGATAAGGATGAGGTATGTGATTGGCCTGTCATTGTACGATATCTATGACTCAGACGGACTATTACGATAACCATACTATACATGATTGGTTACTTACCATTCAAGAGGCGCTTTAAAGCCCTTGTGTATATGTATATAAGGTTAGCCAAGCTGCGCTGTAGTCTGCAGCTTGGTCTTCTTGAATCTACTCTGTCTATCATTGCTCCATCTTTCCTTGTCGGGATAAGTCTCGCGCTCCTCTTAGTAGGAGTCTGCTTCATAGTCCTCGTCCTTGAGTCAGTATTGTCCCGTGACTAGGGCTTGCTGTTATACTCCCACAATCACGTGCCACCAGGGCCATCATATCGCTAAGTCATCTTTGGTAGTGTCGCCTATAGATTGCTCAAGTTGAGCCACGTGCCAGTAGACACGTAACATTAAGACCAAGCTACCACCGTGGCGACCAAAACTACCGCAGATAGTTGGGTATTTGCACAATACTCCATTGAACGAAGAGGAGATTGAAACGTTCCCATCCGTTATCTTGAAAATGCGTGGTGGGGAACGATCAACGGCGTCACTGGATACTGGGTAGACATACCCACGAGACTATCAAGAACCTACCCAGTTGAGTTCAATTTTGAACATACGTGTTAGACAGAAGCTGCTTGGAGCCCTCACAGAGGACGGTGGGACATACTCCGGCCCACAGGACCCGAATACGGTTGCAACATATTACGAAGTGAAGTGGTACACAGAGACCAGTGGGGACCGATTGACGGTGCAGAAGACGACAGTGCACCAGCACCATCCGAAGGTAGTACAGAACCGACTAACACAGAAGACGAAGCAGGAGACCGTCCAGATGCAGAAGAAGAACAGCAGCGTCGACGATTTGACGAGATACGTATCAATTCTCTAGCCGCCCAAGCAGAACAAATCAACATTAGATCCCCCCCAGCTATGGCTACGGAAACGCACACATACACCGAAGAAGAAAATAGGCTCGCCGACGTACTGGCCGAGCGAAGATTACTGAACGAGCACGAAGAAGAGAGGGCGCCAACGCCACTACAACTGGGAGAACAAGTTATTGACCCAAATACGGGCCACCATGTAACCCTTGACGAACTCGCGAACCAACGAATGTACGGGCCCGATCAACCTGATCCACCCTCTGACAGGGAACAAAGCCGAGTATGGAGCTATCTGGCAAGACAACGCGTAGAAGGTGAAGGAATACCCACTAATATTCCACGAGGAGGTGGGCCACCCAGACGGTATCCCGGAGGAATACCACTGCGACAACCACCAGCAGGAGGGCCACCACCACCAGGTGGAGGCGGAGGTGGAGGCGGAGGCGGTGGCGGAGGACCGCCAGGAGTAGACCCCAATGGAAGAGGGGACTACAACAAGCTACAAGGGCAGCCACCCCCCATATTTCACGGTGACAGAAAAACTACTGAAACATTCCTCACCAAGTGGGAACTGTATAGGGGCATGAACCGCCACATGCAGACAATGTGGGAAGCTTACTCACGCGCCATTCTCTTCCTCACCTTCCTGGAAGGGGACGACTTGAACGAGTGGATCACCACCCACACCAGATGGCTGATGCTACAAATCGCAAATAGAATACCAGAGGACGACGAGTGGATATGGGATGCCGTATACCGCAGTTTCAAGAGAAGGTTCACGAACACGATGGAACAGGAACAAGCGCGAGCGGCACTGCAAGACGGGATACGAATGGAAGGAGGGGACCTTGACAAGTACGTGTCCAAGTTCAAGGAATTAGTGTGGCGCGCTGGCTACCGGGCAGACTCGCCAATGGTGATCAATGTATTCACCAAAGGCCTCCCACGCAAGCTGTATGAACAGTGTTATACACTTGATAACCCTCAAAGCTACGAAGGATGGAAGCAAGCTCTCCTCCAGAGACAAGAACAATACATCCACCTTCAAAATCACTTCAACGAAGGGAAGAAGAACTTAGAGAAGTATCGCAACAGGCCCGGAGGCACCCGAGGATATTTCCCGCCGCCGCACCTCACGCATCCAGACGCAATGGACACGTCGGCAAGAGCGAGAGCACGAGGGGGAGAAGTCGACAACAGTACCGGCGCGGTTGCAGGGTCCGAAGAGATGAGCCCAAACGACCCAGGATTCCGGCAATACGTGCAAGGATCAAGGGGGCGATACGCACCACGAGGAGGATATGTCCAACGACAGGGGAGACAGCCCCGTGACACCAGGGAAGTACAATGCTATAACTGTCGGAAATATGGACACTTCAGTCGCGACTGTACGCAGCCCCGAAAACAATGGAACCAGCAACCGCCGCCGGCCCAAGTACGAGCAACAGCAAGTTTAACGCCACAACAAGAAGCGGTGCAGGTACTCCAGACAATCGCCAACAAGAGCGACGAGACCCAAGAGCTGGTGATGAAAGGAATATGGGAGAGGGAGGATTTTTCAAGCGCCTGAACCCGGCGGCCTGGGTGAGGGCAATACATTCTCGTGATGTTGTAATAGTAACTACGCGCTTTTGATCTATGCGTATCCCAGTTTCGACTCGCACACATCACGCAATGGCCGACGTACAAGCGTTAGTGGACAGCGGAGCCACTGACTGCTTCATCAATAACAAATTCGCAAAACAAATGGGGCTGGGACTGGTTCCCCTGGAAAAGCCGTGAAAAATCTGGAATATCGATAATACAGAAAACAAAGGAGGGTCTATCACTCATTACGTGGACCTCGACATATGCACTAAAGGGATTCACAAGGAAATGAGGTTCCTCATCACGGATATCGGAAACGAAGAGATTGTCCTAGGGTATCCATGGTTGGCCGCGTTTGAACCACGATTCACATGGAAGTACGCCACAATACACGAAGACATGCTACCCATCGTCATCCAGTCAGTAAATCCCCGAATAGTGCGCCAGCCGATCATTGGCGCCACCACTACAGAACCTGCAACAATGGAAGAGCGAAACCTTATCGTTCAGCAACTCGAAGAGCAGTGTACCGCAAGAACCACGGCCACGGAACTTGCCATTAAAGCAAAACAACACACAACAGCCGCAATATTGCCTACACAGTACTCTCAATTTGCAAAGCTCTTTAGCAAAGAAGAATCATGTCGTTTCCCTCCTAAACGGATTTGGGACCACACCATCGACTTGAAACCCAACACACCGGCAGCACTGGACTGCAAAATATACCCACTAACACGACAGGAGGATGATGCATTGCAAAACTTCATTACCGAAGAGCTAAAGAAGGGGTACATCCAACCCTCTAAATCACCATATCCATCCCCTTTCTTCTTTGTAAAGAAGAAGGATGGAAAGCTCCAACTGGTGCAGGATTACCACAAACTCAACAATATAACGGTACGAAACCAGTACCCACTTCCCCTTATCATGGATCTAATCACGGACCTGAGCAACGCGGACGTGTATACAAAACTGGACATCCACTGGGGATACAACAATGTCCGCATCAAAGAAGGAGACAAGGAGAAAGCGGCTTTCAAGACGCGTTATGGACTCTTCGAACCCATGGTTATGTACTTTGGGCTCACCAACTCCCCAGCGACATTCCAAACCATGATGAACTTTATCTACCATGATACTATTCTCAAACACGAACCCCTCGGTACCACGATTCGTGTCTACATGGATGACATCGGCATTGCGTCTTGCTCCGGCCTCGAAGGCCATATTGCCGCTGTCTGCGATGTCCTGAAAGTTGCCAAGGAACACGATCTGTACTTCAAACTCGAAAAATGCCTCTTCCACAAGCCCGCAATGGATTACCTGGGGGTAATCCTTGAGAAGGGGGTGACACGTATGGACCCTGCAAAAATTGCGGGCATTCACGACTGGCCTGTCCCCAAAACCGTTAAGGACGTTCATTCTTTTTTGGGTTTCTGTAATTTTTACCGCGCATTTATCAAAGGATTCACACACCACGCACACCCCTTGAACACACTTACAAGAAAAGAGGAAGCGTGGAAGTGGGGACAAGACCAGCAAGTAGCATTCGACACGCTTAAAGCGCGAGTAACACAAGAACCCATATTGGCACATCCGATACTGACAGACCAGTTCGAGCTGGAAGTAGACGCATCGGGATACGCCATCGGCGGGGTCCTCTTACAACGGAAGCAAGACAATAAGAAACACCCAATTGGATACTTCTCAAAGACGCTAGACCCCGCCCAACGCAACTACCACGTGTACGACCTGGAGCTGTTGGCCATAGTAGAAGCACTCAAACACTGGAAACCACTACTGGCAGGGTCCCCCCACAACATCATAGTACACTCGGACCATGCCAATCTGCTATACTGGCGGAGCCCTTAAAACATCAACAGACGAATCGCAAGAGAAGTGGTAGAACTCTCCAAATACCCGATCAAAATCAAGCACGTAGCTGGTCGAGAAAATGGACGCGCCGACGCCCTCTCCCGACGGAGTGACTACGACACGGGGGACAACGACAATCAACAGGTGGTGGTACTCCCAGACCACATGTTCATGCGTACCTCCACAACCATGACAGTAGAACCCACGGAACTGGAGTACATCCAAGACGAGACACAGATATGGCAATGGATGAATACGCACCGCCTCATGAAGATAGATGGGGTGTGGCTCAAAGACAGATGATGCGTCATAACAGGGGGAGTACCCAAAAAACGCGAGATAATCGATGCTCACCACCGCCCCCCAGTTTACGGACATCCAGGCATGACAAAAACCAGCATGCTCGTGGCTAGATGGTACTTCTGGCCGGGAATGACTAAGGACGTAGTGGAATACGTGAAGGGATGCGCAGAGTGCCAGCAGAACAAGGTCAACACACGACCCACTCGCGCACCCCTTTCCCCTATCTTCTCAAAGGAGGATGCGAAGCCCTTTGAGACAATAGCCATGGACTTCATCGTTAAGTTACCATCATCTGGAGGATATGACTCCATACTCACAATTACCGACCACGACTGTACCAAGGCAGCGGTGTTCATACCATGCACTGAGGACATCACGGCAGAGGAAACCGCTCAACTGTATGCCAAGAACATATTCGCACGATACGGACTCCCAGCAAAGATTATCTCAGATCGCGATCCACGGTTTGCCTCAAGATTCACAAGGGAGCTGTGCAGGCAATTGGGAATCGAACAAAACATTTCATCGGCATACCACCCCCGAATGGATGGGCAATCAGAGAGGACGAATCAGTGGCTGGAACAATATCTGCGGTTCCAGGTTGACTATCACCAGAAGAATTGGCTCCATTATCTGCCACTGGCGGAATTCACACACAACTCATGGCCCCACGAGACAACAAGGAAGTCCCCTTTCGAACTTCTCATGGGATATCATCCTTGCGCTGATTGGATGGATAAGCCATCCTCCATTCCCCAGATAACCACATGCATGGAGCAACTAAAAGAAGCACGACAGGAGGCACAATTGCTGATAAAAAGGGCCCAGGCTTTGTGGATCAAGCACAAGGATATGCCCAAGTTCAAGGCTGGCGACCAAGTATGGTTAGATGGGCGCAACCTCAAAACAAATCAACCGAGCGCAAAGCTAGCAGCGAAGAGACACGGGCCTTTTATGGTAGACCAGGTGATGTCGCCATACTCTTATCGCCTGAAATTACCGGCTCAATGGAAGATCCACCCGGTGTTCCACATTGATCTTCTCACGCCCTATCGTGAAACTGCCATTCACGGACCAAACTTCACATGTCCACCACTGGATCTTGTGGAAGGCAAAGAAGAATACAAGGTCGAGAAGGTTCTGGACACTCGGCTGTTTGGCAGAAGACGCACGTGGCAATACTTGGTCAAATGGCTCGGGTATCCAGACTCGGAGAACCAGTGGATCAACAAAGCCGATATCTTCGCCGAAGACAAGATAAGGGAGTTCGAAAAACAAATCTCCAACACGAGGATGTATTTAAGAAACACTCAAACTGCTGAGTCGCCCCATCCCTCATCCTCCTTTTCCCCTCTCATTCCCCGCACTTCTTCCATGGACTTCACCTACTATGCCACTAAAACCACTGAGGAAGTGTTCTCTGCCGAGCTACTGGAAGGACTCATCACCCTTCCTGAAGCTGAACGTCGACTCCGGCGAGTCCACGAAACTGGCAACACCACCACCCTCGGGTGGGAAACCATCGACGACAACAACGACAACACCGACGGAGACCACAGCGCAGGAGAAGGAGCCGCTGTGGTCCATGCAACTCCAGAAGACGAGGGTACGGTGGTTGCCCCAATTACCAGGGACAAACTCGCCGCTGTGGAGCGCACCTTCCCCGGCCCTGTGCAGGCAACACTGTCCGAAAGTGCACTACAGCCCAGACTGCTTACAGTGCGGAACGTTCCTGACATGGAGGAGCGTCGCAGTGGAACTCGTGACGACCCTCTCATCGTGGGAGAAGATACGAGCGACTCCGAGCCCGTACCAGTACGACTCTGCCTTCAAGGTGACGGTGAAGAGGCCCGCTGAGCTCTGGTGGTACACCATGCAAGCGTGGACCAACGAGCAGCTCAACGGCATGCACGCCGCGCAGAGAGAGAAGCTGCTGAAGAGACGCGCCAAGATCAGACGAATGTGCGAATCCAGGCTCAAGAGTTCGGACGCGTTGATTGGGAAACCGATCTCTACCCAGCTGAGCACCCCCATATCACCTACGGACGATACGAACACTTACCCGACGACACCCCACACGCCTCCACTACCGATGGGGAGCCCATCATGCGACACAAGTACCGAGAGGTTGTCGATGACCCCCTCAAGCAGCCATTCAATGCCAGAACCCCAGTAGGGTGGACTCGGAACGCGGGAAGGGATTACATCCCCTGCCCGATTACCATCCAAGGGGTCAGCCGCCCCGCTCTCTGGTACCAAGTCATTGAGAGCGATGATCCCATCATCTTGATGGGAACCGACTGAATGGACCGCGTGTATGCAACCCCATTCTACGCCACACCAAGGCCCATGCTCCCTCGACCCCCAAAGTATACAGAAGACGAATTGAAAACCCTGGAGTGGGGGTATCGAAGGCAACCGGTGATCGACCAGTGTCTGCGAGCACTATCAGATAAGTCAATTCCTGCCGAGGTCCGACGATACCGAGCGCTGACGCAAGATCAGCAGCGCTTGGAGCAGCACGTCAAGGAACTCAAAAAGGGCATTGCAGTGCTGTACGGACGGCGATCGCTGTGTGCCGCCCGTCTTCATCGCACCAACGCCCTTACACGACTCAAAAGGGAACGACGACAACTCGGGAATCCCGAGATACTCTGGGAACGACCAGACCAAGACGAATTTCATCGAGACTGTGGATACTAGGATGTGGGCATCCTCCCTGAAGAGGGGGTGATGTTACAATGTGGGATTCCGGGTAGCTCGTACCCCCGGACCGGCAGCATGTGATAAGGGTATGTGACTCACAGATAACGGCTCAATAACACCAGTACTGTACGATAAGGATGAGGTATGTGATTGGCCTGTCATTGTATGATATCTATGACTTGGACGGACTATTACGATAACCATACTATACATGATTGGTTACTTACCATTCAAGAGGCGCTTTAAAGCCCTCGTGTATATGTATATAAGGTTAGCCAAGCTGCGCCATAGTCCGCAGCTTGGTCTTCTTGAATCTACTCTGTCTATCATTGCTCCATCTTTCCTTGTCGGGATAAGTCTTGCGCTCCTCTTAGTAGGAGTCTGCTTCATAGTCCTCATCCTTGAGTCAGTATTGTCCTGTGACTAGGGCTTGCTGTTATACTCCCACGATCACGTGCCACCAGGGCCGTCATATCGCTAAGTCATCTTTGGTAGTGTCGCCTATAGATTGCTCAAGTCGAGCCACGTGCCAGTAGACACGTAACACATTCCATCCTTGCTTGCGTGTCTTGCAGCATCCATTCAACCCTCTTCTTCGTCACATGAGTCCGTGCTTGGTGACATGCCGTGATACTCGGCCTGTTGTCGCATGACTTCTGCGTGACGTTGCTCTTCCTGGGCAAGTATCGCTGCCCATACTTGATCATCGCCGAATGGTTCTTCTTCCAGTTGCCCCTCTTCCAAGGGCTCGGGGTCACATGCGCTGTCGTTTCGTAACAGACAGCAGCAATCAATGCATGCATCTGGGCACTTGAAACCAAGGCACTCAACAGGAAGGCCTCGCTCTGGCCAGAGACCGCACTCCCGGATGATATGTTCCATGCCCTTGAACCATCTGGGCATGGTGGGGTGATCAGGGGGAAAATAAAATGGTTGGGGCTTGCCTGTCTGTGGGTTGAAGCCATGGTGCATGAGTGGGCCATCCTTGTGGTGCATCCAACCAAGCTTTGGGTCTGAGGAGTTGTCAATGTGAGCGCAATGGTCCAAATAAAAAGGACTCACTTTTTACCATCCTCCAAGCTGATATTGCATTGGGTGCCCATTTTTGGTGACTTGGTGCATTGTCAAACATAAAGAGGGCTTGGGCCCACCCATTTGTCTTGTCCTTGAAAACATTGATAGCCTGGTTGACTTGTTGGTGGAGTTGATCAGTGCCAAAGTAACCCTCCCAATTCTTCCCTGCCTTGAATAAGACCCTGGCATCACTGTGTGTGTTTAGACAAGTGAGACAGAAGAGGCACAAGTTGAGAGAAAAGACGCACTCATTTCCATGACTGAGGCACCCCCACTCAATGGTTAGGAAGTCCGAAACCATGAGCAACTGCCCATTGCCCTTTAGTTTCAGTGTTGCAGTTGTGCTTGAATGTGCCCAGTGTGTTTTCCTCTCATCGTTTTGGTAGAACATCGACTCATCATGTGTGACAAGGATGAGATGAAAGTGGCCCCCAGGGATGGGAAAGCTGGTGGGAAGGGGAAGGGGATTTCTGTCGTTGTCCCAATTGTGGAAGTGCTTTGCATATTCCTTCCATCATGTAACAAACACTTTTTGATACTGTACCACGTCGTCTCGCTCATGGCCATCAATATACATTCCATTTCTTTTCTGCTGGTATTGCCAATCTAACTTCTTCAGCCAGTTGCAAGCTGTCCGTTCGGTGATTGTCAGCTTGCAAACTCTGATCTGCCTCAAGCTTGCCTGCATTTTGGGGCTTGAGACAATCCTCATGACATCAGCTGCCTTGATATACCCATGCTTTGCACATTCCCCAAGCTGGAGCTGAAGGCTTTGCGATATGTCTTTGTCTTCAAGAATTGTCCATCTTGCTCAGCCAAAACAATGGAGTGGGAGATGTCTGGACTGGATGAAGTTGAGAATCCACTTGTGGAGGTTGCAAGCGTGCATTATACCCTGATTACAGACATTTGCAGCAACTAATGATGGATTTCTCCAGGTGTAGGAACTGTTGAGATAAAGGCTCAAGACGCCAACCATCGCTGTAATGCGGGCACAAAAGAAGACATCAAGACATCTGTCTTTGCACTTATCGGTGAGCTTCACACAGGCCGCACGCAAGGCAGTGTGATCTTTCCACAGGTTAAGGGCCCGGTCAGTGGCAGACAGAGGATTCCCAGCAGAGCCCATCATCATCTCAGCATGCCCCCGACGCAGGTCCTCAAGCATTGCATTGATGGCACAGCGAGCCTCAGCATGAACAGGACTATTGGTGTGGTCTCCCTGCCCACTCACAGATGTCACACTTGTGGCCATCCCACTCGCGCTTGTGGCTGTCCCACTTACAGGCATTGCACCTGTGGCCGTCCCACTTATGAACGTTGCACTTGTGGATGTTGCACTTGCAGCCGTCACACTTGTGGACGTTGCACTTGCAGCCATCACACTTGTGGATGTCGCACTTGCAGCTGTCACACTAGTGGACATCACTGCAGCCATGCTGATGTCTGTGTTGACTGTTCCTTCATCTGGTGGTTCTTCTTCCTCCAGGATAAGTATTTCTTCTTCTTCTTCTTCTGGGACAGGTTGTTCTTTGGCTGATGGCTCTTGTATCAGGTTGCTTGCTCCATTGCCTGCATTTTGGACTCTTGTGTGTTTCTGGAGACCAGTGTATTCAAAGACTCCAAGAAATCCCTTCTCCGCAAGCTGCAACCTTGCTCTTTTGTGCCAGTATGATGTCTTCTGTGACTTTCCTGTGTAATTCCTTGGAGTTTTGTGCTTCCTTGACCTCACTTCCTCTTTCTCTAGCTGGATGGTGATCTGCTGAGCACACTGAAGAACCGCACTGTAGTGGAGTCCAATTGGCTACAACTTGAAGTTAAAGACAAAAAGATTTGAAGAACAAACAAGCCGAGGTTGGATACACAAGCCTTGAGCGGAGATAAATCACGCTCAGAACCTGCAGTTGACGCAGAAGGTTAGTCAACACTTATGACCTTTATTCAAGGTCAAAGACAATGGTTCACACGGTGGCAGGCTGAGTAAGAACCAAGAGGACAAGTTGCATTAGCGATATAGTAGAGTGTACAAGTGTTACCATTCCAGACACTTTCTTTATTACATACAACTTTTGACTCATCTCCTTCCATATATGTACAAGTGCCAGACTTACCTCATACTGATTAGTACGATGACTCATTGCTGACTGATGACTTGTTCTATGGCCTTCTATGGCGTTCCATTCCTACTATCACATGTACTATATGATGACTCATTCCTAGGACCAGGATCCTAGGATCACACCATCTGTTTGTGACTCTTTGGTGCTATACTAGTATATAAGTCGCTCTCTACTTAGCTTGTATAGTTGTTACAATTCCGGACACTTTTCTTTTACTTACACTATTACTTTGACTCATCCCCATCCATATACATATAAGTGCCGGACTTACCTCATATCGATTACTCAGATGACTCATTGCTGACTGATGCCTTGTTCTATGGCCTTCCATGGCATTCTTTTACTATTATCACATGTACTATACAATGACTCATTTCTAGGACCCAGATCCTAGGATTGCACCATCTGTTTGTGACTCTTTGGTGCTGTACTAGTATATAAGTCGCTCTCTACTTAGCTTGTACAGTAGACTCAACTTCTTCTTGAATCACACTCTTCAGTCTCACGATCTTAGGGGGATTCCTTTCTGAGGATACCTCTTCACTGCGGGCCTTCGTCTTTTGCCTCGCTATTGTAATTCAGAAGGACCTTCAAGTCACTTCCTCTCACTCTTGTTGAGCCTTGCTCTAAGTAGTATCACTGAACTGAGTCCTTGATTGGACTCTCAACTTCTATCGAACTTGACTTAGTTGCACGTTGCACGATTGCCAGTGTGAGCGTAACATTAAGTCGAGTCTCTACCTTTGAACCACGGTGGCTTCCCCAAAGAAAGGAAAAAGCCATGCTGAAGCACAGTTCCAATCCAAATACATTGAATGAACAAGAGAAGACACTTTATCCGAAGCAATTAAAGGAACAGTTGTCTGGGTTGACGAAGGAGAAAATGAAGGGTATTGCATCTATGACCGAACTTCAGGATACACTCCCGTAGAATATATTGAAGACCTTCACAAGTGGGCGATCGTAGTCAAAAGCAAAACAAGTGGACAGTGGTTTACATTCCAACTAGCACCACCCCACTTTCAAACAGGACCAATTTGCTCAAACAGAAGTCTTTTTGGCATACCCCCTGATCCACCAGCGCAAGTAGACGCTCCAGAAGAAACAACCCAACCAGAAGAACCACCCCAACAACAGACTCAAGCACCAGAAATGTCGCAAACACATGTCCAACCAGTACAAGCCTCAACCAGCACTACTGTCCCATCTGCGCCCCTTGGAGGCAGCAGTGGAGGAGGAGGAGCCCCTGCCCCCGCACCAGGAGGTGGAGGAGGAGGAGGTGCACCTGGAGGTGCACCTGCACCAGGAGCAGCACCTGCAGTGTTACGATTCCGGACACTTTCTGTTATTACATATTTCTCTTGACTCATCTCCTTCCATATACATACAAGTGCCAGACTTACCTCATGACAATTACTCATATGACTCATTGCTGACTGATGCTTTGTTCTATGGCCTTCCATGGCGTTCTTTTACTATTATCACATGTTACCGTACGATGACTCATTCCTAGGACCCAGATCCTAGGATCGCACCATCTGTTTGTGACTCTTTGGTGCTGTACTAGTATATAAGTCGCTCTCTACTTAGCTTGTACAGTAGACTTGACTTCTTCTTGAATCACATCATTCTTCAGTCTCACGATCTTAGGGGGATTCCTTTCTGAGGATACCTCTTTGCTGCGGGCCTTCGACTTTCACCTCACTATCGTTATTTAGAAGGACCTTCGAGTCACTTCCTCTCACTCTTGTTGAGCCTTGCTCCAAGTAGTATCACTGAACTTAGTCTTTAACCGGACTATCAACTTCTATCGAACTTGACTTAGTCGCACGTCGCACGATCGCCTGTGTGAGCGTAACATGCAGGCGGGGCTCCAGCAGGAGGAGGAGTACCCGATGGAAAACTTGGAGGAAACCCACCTGCTGAATTCAATGGAGACCACGGACAAAGCAAGGCCTTTCTCCTTGACTTCACCATCTATCGAGGCATGAATTCGAATGCGGCAATACTTCAAATCCCTTATCAGAGGGCTATGACCTTCCTGTCCTATATCAGAGGACCACTGGTGCAAGATTGGGTTCAAGAACAAGTTACCTGGCTTAATGATCAAATTGTTACGGGGGTACTACCAGCAGAAGAAAATCTGTGGAATGAAGTAGAGATTCGATTCCGACAAGCTTATACTGATACTTCGGAAAGACAGAAGGCACAAACCGATATTTCCAAGTTAAAAATGGAAGGAGGCAACATCAACGATTACAACTCAAAATTCACTAGCCTTGCCAACAAAGCTGGATATACGCTCAATGAAGAAGTAACCCTCAACCTTTACACTTAGGGATTACCCTTCAAACTGATGGAAAGCATACTCCATCAACATCGACCAATTAATTGGCAAGACTGGATTGAAGCAGCTGTTGAACAGCAAAGAATCTACAACCTCCTCCAAAGTCATTTGCGCAAACCCTCAAACAATAATAACCCTTGTCGTGAACAATGGCGTTGTGATGACTTACTTTCAGTAAGTCAAGACAAACTTGAAACACTTAGGGAGACGACGGATAAAAGGGGCGAAGAAGAGGACAAGGTGAAGAAAGACAAGGAAGGCTTTAATGTTACGCTTTCACAGCATAGGCCTGACTTAGGCGAGTCGAATGGTGACACAACAAATAAAGAGTATGTGACTTAGCAAAGTACACAACTCTTATGACAACAAGACAATATTGTGTGTCCTTGCGTCAATCAAGAGTTCTTCAGAGACAGGGAGCAATGGTATTCCTGCTGAGAGAAGAGGATACAAGTTCGGAAGTGAAATTGAAGAAGACCAAGCTGAAGAGCCTTGGTCTCAATATGACAACTTATATACATATATCGAGGCAGCTTTAAAGCTCCTCTCCAATCCATACAACGAATAGCAATACTACCTCACAGTCTATAAAGACATGTGATTCTACTGCTGACTGATACGATTAGTCCATGACACATATACTCTTACTAACCCGGTCATAAGTATTAGTAAGGCTCCGTTCTTCTCGCAATCCGTATCATTTAAACACAAGCAAGAGGGCAAGGAGGCGGAGCAAACCAATGGTGGAGAGCTGCACAGAAGACTGGAGGGCTTGCAAGTGGGAGTTCACAAGTGGACAGTCTGAGGGACTGTCCGTTGTATTGCTCTAGCTTATATACCTGGCTACATGGTGTTTACATAATGGAATACTATAGAAACTTGTAGAAGCTTTATAAATACCGCCCAATGGCAATAGTCTCTCTGGGAATGTCCTGAAAGCTTGTGGAAGCTCTATAAATACCATCCAATGGCAGTAATCTCTCTGAGACCTGGTGACTTGTTCCGCAGTTCTTCTGTGGAAGCTGGTAGAAGTCTGTAGAAGGTTATAGAACCTTCTACAAGGAACTAGTCACGTGACAGATCACGTGACCCTCGGAGTATAATTTCAAACTCCGACCTCGGATTTCCTAATTAGGAAGTTGATTACATGATACCAGACTGGACCGGACCGGACCGGCCTTAACTCTTGAGTCATAACCTAAGCTTGACGGTTCATGACAGGCGTTGTAATATGTACACCAATAACCGAAACCCCAATGCCATGGACATTGGAAGAACCCATGCAAGAGCCACAATGACAGATGAAGACAAACAACGGTATCAACAGGAAGGGAGATGCTTCAGATGCGGTAACAAAGGGCACATCTCACGCAATTGCCCTCAACGCCAAAACACCCAAGCATCTGTCGCAACAACCTCTCCTCAGACCACTCCTACTGTAGTCGCCACTGTCAAGGTAGAAGGGAATTCAAACATGAAAGCCTCGGAGAAAGCCGCTGCATATATAGCAGCAATGCAAGCTGACTCTGACGATGTCAAAGCGGCTCTTGAAGAACAACTCTTTGGAAAGCAGGGTTTTTCCAATGCTTGAACCCCACAGCCTGGGCTAAAGCAATGAAGATTAGCGTGTACCATAGCAGATACCGATCTATGCGAATTCCAGTTTTATTTGAATCTGCACACGCGACGGCCGAAAGACAAGTACTTTTTGATTCAGGAGCAACCAACAATTTCATCAGTAAAAATCTGATAAACCGACTTAAGATTTCCACACTACCGGTGATGAAACCCATTTAAATATGGAACGTAGATGGAACTCACAATCAAGATGGCAAAATTATGCAATTCACCAATCTCAAAGTTACAATGGGCAACCAAACCAAGACACTCAGGTTCCTTATCACTCATTTGGGATCTGATGAAGTAATACTGGGATACCCATGGCTCACAGCCTTTGAACCAAAAGTACATTGGAAAGACGCAACTCTAGACAAGGAATTCCAACCAGTGATAATCACAAGTTTAGGATACGTATCAATCGCCAACTGAAGAACCATAACAGAAGAACAATGGGAACAACAAGTAAAAGAAATTCCCAAGGAAATAACACATTTATGCAAAACCACCACTGCGTCAGAATTGGCACAAAGAGCTGCTGACAAAACAGTAAAAACCTTCGAAGAAAGGGTTCCCAAAGAATACCACTGTCATTGAAAAGTATTCGACGAAGAAAGTTCTCAAAGATTCCCACCACCGTGCCCATGGGATCATGCCATTGACCTTGTTCCAAATGCTCCTGCAACCATCGATTGCAAAATCTATCCTATGACACAAGTCGAAGATAAAGCATTAGAAGAATTTGTAGAAGAACAACTCAAAAAGGGATATATCCAACCATCCAAATCCCCTTATTCTTTACCCTTTTTCTTTATCAAAAAGAAAGATGGCAAACTTCGACCAGTGCAAGACTATCGCAAACTTAACGACTTAACTGTGAAGAATCGATATCCACTACCACTTATCCCTGAACTTATTGACAAAGTAAGGGAAGAACGAATCTTCACCAAGCTTGATATTCGATGGGGGTATAACAATATACGGATTAAACCTGGCGATGAATGGAAAGGCGCGTTTAAGACTAACAAAGGACTTTTCGAACCTTGTGTTATGTTCTTTGGACTCACAAACTCACCAAGTACATTCCAAACTATGATGGACACAATCTTCCATGATTTGGTAGCGCAAGGATGGGTGGTAATCTATATGGACAACATCCTGATCACTACACCTGACAATCTCACCACGCACAGACAACTAGTCCATCAAGTGCTGGACCGACTTGACGAACACGATCTATATCTCAAACCAGAAAAATGCGTATTTGAAGTATGAGAAGTCGAATACCTAGGCCTCATTATTGGCGAAGGACAAGTAAAAATGGATCCAGTCAAAGTACAAGGAGTACGTGAATGGCCTACACCCACTAACCTCAAAGAAGTCCACGGATTCCTTGGATTCTGCAATTTCTACCACCGTTTCATACGAGGATTTTCTGCCATCGCACGACCCCTTAATGATCTCACCAAGAAGGAAACACCATTGGAATGGACGAGCACCAGACAAAAAGCCTTTGAAGAACTCAAAGCAAGGATCAGTGAAGCTCCAGTGTTACAATGCCCAAAGCTAGACGCACCATTCGAAATTGAAGTTGATGCATCCAGCTTCGCAATTGGAGCAGTACTAAACCAAGAAGGAGATGACAAGAAAATGCATCCAGTGGCATTTTTCTCCGAAAGTTTCACTCAAACAGAGTGAAACTATGACATCTATGATCGAGAGTTATTAGCAGTCGTCAAAGCTCTTAGAACATAGAGGACATATCTTATGGGATCCCCGCATATCATTACCATTCATACCAACCACGCCAATCTTATCTACTGGAAAGAACCAAGAAAAATCAGTAGAAGGGTCACACGTGAATTCCAGGAACTACAAGAATATAATTTTGTCCTCAAACATGTCAGTGGAACAAAAAACGCAAGGGCAGACGCATTATCAAGACGAAGCGACTATAATGAAGGAGAAGAAGATAATGACAATGTCACAGTACTCCCTGAAGAATTGTTTATCAATTTAGCGGGAACAGAGGATGAATCAATTGACGAACTGTCTATGTGGAGCAAGCTAAACCACCACAATACGCCAAGACCAGAGTGGATCAATGCCCACAATCTATATCAAGACGAGGTAGAAATGTGGTGTCACGAAGGAGCTCGAGTTGCCAATGTCGAGGGCAACATTGAACTTAAGAGGGGGGTAATTTCCCTTTTTCACGATCCCCCTCATCATGGACATCCAGGAATTGCAAACACGCATGCTCTACTCAAAGAACGATACTGGTGGCCGCAGCAAAAAGAAGATGTGGAAGAATATGTTAAGGGATGCACAGTGTGTCAAGCAAACAAAATAAACACACACCGACAAAAACCATGACTAGTTCCCATCACCACTGATCCAGAAGCACAACCATTTGAAGTTGTTACTATGGATTTCATCACCAAATTACCACCATCAAAAGGATTCAACACAATACTCACCATCACCGATCATGATTGCACGAAAGCGGCCATATTCATCCCCTGCAACGAAACAATCACAGCTGAAGGAGTAGTGCAATTGTATCTTCAACATGTCTATCCGCACTATGGACTGCCAAAGAAGATGATTACGGATAGAGACCCACACTTTATTTCAACCTATATGCGTAACCTGTGTAGGACACTTGACATCAAGCAGAACATTTCGTCAGCCTATCATCCACAGACAGATGGGCAATCGGAACGCACCGATCAGTGGCTTGAACAATACCTACGACATTGGAGCAACGTCCAACAAGACAATTGGGTTGACCTACTCCCTATCGCTCAATTTGCACACAATAGTTGGCCAAATGCAACGACAAGACAATCTCCTTTCAAGTTACTGATGGGATGGATGCCAAGAGCTACAGGGAATGAAGAAACAACAAATGCACCAGCAGTGGACAAAAGAATAGAAGACATGAGGGAGGCAAGAAGGAAGGCACAAGAATGTATTCACCACGCGCAAGTACTTATGGCAGAAAGAGGCAGGCGTAGTTTCACCCCATACAAGGAAGGGGATATGGTCTGGTTAGAGGGAGTAAATTTACAAACTCATTACCCCACTTCCAAACTAGCGCCCAAGAGATATGGCCCTTTCCCCATCAAGAAGGTCTTATTGCAAGTATCATATGAACTAGACCTGCCAAGTCGATGGAAGATACACCCGGTGATCCACGCTAACCTCCTGACACCCTATAAGGAGACGGCATTACACGGGCCAAACTTTACCCAACCATTACCGGAGCTTATCGACGGAGAAGAAGAATACAAAGTGGAGCAAGTTCTAGATTCACACTGACAAGGCTGAGGACACAAACTCCATTTCCTTATCAAGTGGAAAGGGTTTCCCATGAGTGACAGTACATGGGAACCTCGGGAAAACTTGACCCACTCTCAGTCCACGATAATGAACTTCTATCGCCTACACCCTAACACCGAAGGAGCGCCCAAGAGGACATAAAAGACAAAGACTCCTAGGCCAAAAACGTATCCCCATCATTCCCCACTTCTGAACTCATACCATCACTACTATGTCTTTCACTTCAGGTATCGTTCAAGACGAATATGAGTCTGTAGGCGAACATCGCGCCTATCAGAACATAGTTGTCCCTACGGCACCAGTCCCTATTCAAACCCCACCTCCTCTTATGATTGGATCCCCTGATATGCGCTGCACTCAGTTGCTAGAATCTGAAGTCTCCACCCCTACATTCCAACCCTTCCCCTACGCACCACAGACCCCTCCCCCTGTATCTCCTACCCTCGTCGACTGTGATACTGCCATAGCTACGGCAGTACAAGAAGAAATAGTAGGCCAGCAAACACCCGTCGAAGAAAACAATGGACTCATTGAGTACATTGATTACAACGCTGAACCTAAGGAAGATAATGACAATAACCCCGGACTCCCATTCTTCCCCAATATTCCCTCATCCCCACGATACTACCCCCTTATAATTCCCCAATCAGATGATGACCCAACTCGCATAGTGGCGCCCTACATTTTCTACCATGACAATCATCAACAAGTGGTAGGATGTATGGGACGAAACCAACCACCTTATGCAGAACCTGTTTATCTTCGCCCTGCTGAACCCCCAATTTGTCTCCCTATTCCCATCTCTAACGCACGGTTAGCGCAGTTCAATCGCGAACACCCAAGGGCTTACGCTATAGACGAGGTAGTGCAAGACCTCAGTGACCCTTGCATCAAAGCCGAAGTATCAAGGCTTCGCGATGCGCTACACAAGCAAGCTGCAATCAAAAAACAAAAGGAAGACGTAGAGAGGCAGCTAAATCAACTCCAACGTGCAGCATTTGACACCGACCTGGAGGTTAATGGAATCAGGAAGAGGATGGAAAAAGCGGATTTGGTATGCACTATTGCCGACAGATATGCCCAACTATACCCACAGCGAACCCGCGTGGATGTCCCACAACTTGCCATACGCACCCACGGACACATCGAATTCCCACAGCAACATGAAGGACCAACACACAATTGCTATGCGTGCTGAAAGTGTGGCAAGATGGGTCACAAGAAGGCCAACTGTCCAAAGAATCGCATGAAGCATTGTTGGTTTTGCGACAGCAACCAACATGTGGGAGCTGAGTGTATCTTTAGGAGGATGAATGTAGTGGACCTGCTCAACAAACCCGACCCCGAGTCCAGACCTCGTTATTGTGGCAAGTGTTTCAATAATTACGCCACGCACGAAGAACACAACTGCCCAATCGCCATTCAGTGCCCCGCTTGTCTCAAAAGAGGACCAACGGGATTCCTTTACACTCACAATTGCCCTAACAAGAGAGAGCACTCCCCTTCCCCAGCTAACAACTGGGACCTTGGCAGCGAATACTACAGGTCAGACTGAAGTTGAGGCAACTTCACATCAAAAGGGGGGGTAATGTTATGATTCTGGACACTTTTCTTTTACTTACACTATTACTTTGACTCATCCCCATCCATATACATATAAGTGCCGGACTTACCTCATATCGATTACTCAGATGACTCATTGCTGACTGATGCCTTGTTCTATGGCCTTCCATGGCGTTCTTTTACTATTATCACATGTACTATACGATGACTCATTTCTAGGACCCGGATCCTAGGATTGCACCATCTGTTTGTGACTCTTTGGTGCTGTACTAGTATATAAGTCACTCTCTACTTAGCTTGTACAGTAGACTCAACTTCTTCTTGAATCACACTCTTCAGTCTCACAATCTTAGGGGGATTCCTTTCTGAGGATACCTCTTCACTGTGGGCCTTCATCTTTTGCCTTGCTATTGTAATTCAGAAGGACCTTTGAGTCACTTCCTCTCACTCTTGTTGAGCCTTGCTCCAAGTAGTATCACCAAACTGAGTCCTTAATTGGACTCTCGACTTCTATCGAACTTGACTTAGTTGCACGTTGCATGATCGCCAGTGTGAGCGTAACAATAGTAGACTTGACTTCTTCTTGAATCACATAACACTTTAGTCTCACAGACTCTAGAGGGATTCCTTTCTGAGGATACCTTTAGTTAAACGTGCGGGCCTTCGTCTATTGCCTCGCCTCTGTTATTCAGAAGGACCTTTGAGTCACTTCCTCTGTGTTACGCCCTAGCAGGGGTGTTGTGCAAGGGGTGGTTCAAAGGTTCAGAGTGTCTGTGAAGACACACACTAATAGATGAGCAAAGACGTCTATTGTCTGCGATGCTACGACTCTAGTAGTGTCTAATAGATGTTATGCACAATGTGCACAACTGACTTAGTGACAGGACACCTAGTCCGAAGTGTAAGACACTTCTCTATGCCTAATCTTGGTGGCGAACTAAGTCAATCAGGTGTGGCGTTGTTATAGTACAACTGCAAAGACTTCGAAGGAGGGTTTGACTCGATTAGAGTCGAGAGAGGTGGTTCACAAGATAAGAGGAGAACTGTTCACACCAAAGGTACGAAGGCAAGGTTGCTAGATTGCAAACGAAGCCAAGTCTGGCTTCCTACAGTGTAAAGTACAAGTATATATAGTGCTCAAGTCACAAAGACGAACACATAAGGACAGACATATGTAAATGTTGTTATCTGAGGTTTTCTTATCCGAAGCACAAGACAATATGGAGTAAACCACATATGGAACAAGGGAGACACACCAATGGGGTAACAGAGATAGCAAAACCGAAACAAAGGTAAGTGGATACATACATGGGAAAGGGCTGAAGCGTCCGGATCATAACACTCTGCGCTGTGTTTGAGCCCTGCTCCACGTGCCACTTGTGCATCATTGAACTAAGGCTTTGACCAAGTCTTACTCTACCTTGAACTTGACTTAGTCGCACATTGCACGAACGCCCGTGTGAGCGTAACATTAAGTTGAGTCTCCTCTATTGAACCACGGTGGCTTCCTCAAAGAAAGGAAAAAGCCGTGCAGAAGCACAGTTCCAGTCCGAATACGTTGAAAGATCAAGAGAAGACACCTTATCTGATACAATCAAAGGAATGGTTGTCTGGGTCAACGAAGGAGAAAACGAAGGGTATTGCATATACAACCGAACCTCAGGATATACTCCTGTAGAATATCTCGAAGATCTTCGCAAGTGGGCAATCGTAGTCAAAAGCAAATCCAGTGGACAGTGGTTTACATTCCAACTAGCACCACCCCACTTTCAAACAGGACCAATTCGCTCACAGAGATCTCTCTTTGGCATAGCCCCTGATTCATTTACACCAGAAACCGACCCACCTAAAGAAACAGAACAATCAGAAGAACCACCCCAACAAATGAACCCAGCACCAGACATGTCGACACTAATGCAAACCACACAAGCCTCACATAGTTCCACTATCCCACCTGCGCCCTCCGGAGGCAGCAGTGGAGGAGGAGCCTCTGCCCCTGCACCAGGTGGAGGTTGTTACGTGTCTATCAGCATGTGGCTCGACTTGAGCAAGAATCAGGCAACACTACCAAAACATGACTTAGCGATATGATGGCCTCCTTCAGCACGTGATCGTGGGAGTATAACAGTAAGCCCTTAGTCGTGGGACAATACTGACTCGAGGATGAAGATGATAAGGCAAACTCCTATCTGAAGGAGTGCGAGACTGAGACCGATGGGAAGAGATAGGATAGACCAAGACAGGATAGATTCAAGAAGACCAAGCTGCGGACTACAGCGCAGCTTGGCTAACCTTATATACATATTGTCATGAACCGTCAAGCTCAGGTTATGACTCAAGAGTTTAGGCCGGTCCGGTCCGGTCCGATATTATGTAATCAACTTCCTAATTAGGAAATCCGGGATCGGAGTTTGAAATTATACTCCGAGGGTCACATGATCTATCACGTGATCAGTCATGTGGTCAGTCACGTGGAGAAGGTTCTTCAATCTTCCACAAAGTTCTACAGACTTCTACCAGCTTCCACAGAAGAACTGCGGAAAGAGTCACCAGGTCTCAGAGAGACTATTGCCATTGGACGGTATTTATAAAGCTTCTACCAGTTTCCAGAGTATTCCATTATGTAAACACCATGTAGCCAGGTATATAAGCTAGAGCAATACAACGGACAGTCCCTCAGACTGTCCACTTGTGAACCCCCACTTGCATGGTCATAGTCTACTGCACTGCTCTCTCCTTCCAGTTTGCTCTGCCTTCTTGCTCCTTTGCTCGTGTTTAAAGCCATCCTCTCTGCTCTCTTCATCGTCATCTTCCTTGTCCCCCATATCCCTCGTCTCCTCCATAAGTGCCCCAAGTACCGTTGACTTACTTGATAGTAAGTTGTCACACTTGGACAGTCTCACTTAACATTGACCTGGGATATTCTTGATAGTGTCTGACTACGACTATTCTGAGTTCGGACACTGGGACGAAGAGTCTGGTTCCTTTTCCAACAGAGAGTACTCTCCGTTGGCACGCCCCCTTGACGATCTCCTTCCCTCTTCCCCCCTTCGCTATTCTTTGTCACCATTGGGGCTGAATCTTCCCCTTCCTGAAGTTGCTCAAGTAGTTAAGCAGGTCGCCACCCCCCAAGCGCAGGCTGCTGTATCAGCGCCGCCATCACCTTTAATTCCCCAGTTGGCTCAACGCACAGAGCCCTTCTCAGCATCTCCTCTCACATCAATCCAATCCAGTCCACGCTCCCCTAGTCCGGAGCTCGTCTATCCACCGACCCCCATATTCAGGTCCCCTTTGGTGGCACCTACATCCCTTCCAGTCCCCACAGTCCGTCTGGTTTCTCCACCCCCATGTCCACAGTCTCTGCCACCTGCACCATTGCCATTTCTCCTTATCCCTTCACGTCCAGCTACCCCAGACTCCCCCATCAATTACAATCGCATGGCAGAAGGTGAAGAGCGGGTAGAAACCCCGCATCCAGAACCAGCAGAGGACCAAGAAAATATTCCTCCCCCTGCCCCTGTTATCCATGCCCCTCCTTGTCTTAGTGCTGTAGGACAGCACCCTCATCAGTTCGTTGCAGTTCATACCATCAGGGGAGAAGAGTGGAGGCCTATCAGCGAGTTTTATCGCGAATCAATCCATAACTTCCACACTGTTCAGCAACTGTGCGACAGTCCTCCCACATTCCCTGGTATCCTCCCCTTCTGGTGCAAGTCACCCCACTTTCAGACCCTTTACCCCCGCAATCATACTCTTGCCCTTTCTTTGGGCATTCAGCCACTATACACCTGCTCTCAGGCAATTCTTGACCACCCCAGTGCCGACGTTCCCCTTGGTAGCATCCGCTACAACTTCAGACGAGGCATTCACGAAGCCTTTGCCCCCCTAAATAACATCATCAAACGGGGGTACGTATACTCCTTGGTAATCTTGGAAGTACAAGACTTTCTGGACGGAAGAGTGATAACCACATATGGTTATCTGGTTTTCCACGAGGGAGGAGTATACGCTATTGAGCAAGGGTATCATTTCGAAGACCTACTTCAGACTAGCCCTCATCTGATAGGGTATTGTTTCCATCCCCGTATCCCTGTTGACCCCTTCCAACATATTACGCATTACCCTGACCACGAAGTACTATAGCCACTTACTATAATTAGTAAGTGCTTGTAGTAGGAAGTCGGGTAACCTTGTCTCAAATAAAAGGGGTCTAGTGTTTCTGTTTCCAGTGTGCATTTCGGAAGAAGAACGAGCTAGAAGAGCTCAAGTCTTGTTTGAAACCCATCGTCAAAGACAACTTCAAACTTATTACCCATCTACCACCCTTGTTGACGCATATTCAATCAATCAAGTAGACTGTTGGAGTGACATCTCCTTAGTCTTACAAAGGTTAATAAACCTACTTCCATTCGGCGAAGTAATACCCTCTTCAAAATTTGAAGAGTTTGTCACCGAAGACTTACCCAGTATCGCCGACGCCGCCCAAGAACAACTCTTGTATTGGCACTTAGCAGCTCACCCCACCTTGAACAATCACCCAGTAGAGTCCCTTCTGCTTTGGTCTAAAGACGACTACTTCTGGTTCATCACAGTACCCCCAAGAGAAGAAGAACTCATAGAAACCATCAGGAGCGGAGAGCGCATTCGCTTTTTGGAGCGATTTTGACTAGACCACACAGAAATCCAAGTATCCTTTCAAGAATTATGCCTTGAAAGTCACGCACAAGGCCATCGCCTAGTAATCACAGAAGGAAAAGAGTTCACCTATAAGTGGGCTGACACCACCTGGTCCACCACTTTGGAGAACCCAGACCCAAGACTAATCAACCCAAGGATCCACCACCTCCCACCAGACCAACCAACTGACCCAGAAATCCTAGAACCTGCAAGGCGTGAACCAAACGAATCCCTACCCCCTAGCAGTCCACCAGCATTAAGTCCTCCTACATCCACAAGCTCTGTTGACGGTTGGGGAGATAACACTTCCAACCAGTGGAATAGCAGAGCCGTTTGTTGGTGTAGTAAAGAAGTGTGTGACTGTGGATACAGACCAGATACCCCACCTACTCCACCTAGTGTAGTATTGTGGGCGCCAGGCCATAGTTACCTACCCTCTAGAGAAATATAGAGGGTTCCCTTTGATTCAGAAACAAACTGGCAGAACAAGCAGTTGAGTGGGCTATCAGACTGGCTTCTCAACAAGTCGCGCAACCATCAAGAAGGTCAAGACGCCAAAACAGATTCGGCGTCAGAAACAGTACTACTGTATCACCAGTAGTTCAAGCAAGAAGTCCGCCAAGTATTAACCAAGCTAACCCACAAGAACCAGTATACCCTAGTATTCAACCAGTCCACAGACAACCAGTGTACCCCCTTATCCGACCAGTGGTTAGAACACCAAGACAGCCCTCTACAAGTAGTGAAGAGGCCCAATATCAAGCCACCCAACCAGTCCTCCACTGTCATTTCCCAGAAGCCATCTATATATCAGAACATATCCCCACTAGGTCTCCAAGAGAGTTAAAGAGGTTCCAAGACCACTGTAGACTTCAGTACAACGCAAATAGGGCAACCTTAGTCCTTGAACAACCCTTAGTGCACGCACGAGAAATCACTTCAAGTGCCCTAAACTTCCAGAACCTCTTGTGGAAAAGCAAGACCACAGTCAGCCACTTTGGTATATTTGAAGAATACCATTGGATTCGTCAACAGCTTAGACCCAACACCATGGATCGCGCCATCTTACAGCCAGCATACCAAGTCATTTACCAGTGGGACTCTAATGGTTGGATCGTCTCTAGACTCCAAAGGAATCAGTGAATGAGAAGAAGGATCACCGAAACAAGAAGAGATCTCACAACAACAGAAGAAGCAAACGTCCCCTACTACTTTATAGACGTCCACTTTTCTTACGAAGACAACTTATATCACGCATATTGGGAGAAATATGCGGTCACCAGCACAGACGGAAGATTTCTGTGGTTTATTGAAGAACTAGGAAGAAACCTAGACAGACCAGACTACAAAGACGCATACCCAGGATTTCACAAGGTTGAAGACACCAACTACCTCACTCTCTGTTACGCCCTAGCAGGGGCGTTGTGCAAGGAGTGATTCAAGGGTTCAGAGTGTCTGTGAAGACACACACTAATAGATGAGCAAAGACGTCTATTGTCTGTGATGCTACGACTCTAGTAGTGTCTAATAGATGTTATGCACAGTGTGCACAACTGACTTAGTGACAGGACACCTAGTCCGAAGTGTAAGACACTTCTCTACGCCTAATCTTGGTGGCGAACTAAGTCAATCAGGTGTGGCGTTGTTATAGTACAACTGCAAAGACTTCAAAGGAGGGTTTGACTCGATTAGAGTCGAGAGAGGTGGTTCACAAGATGAGAGAAGAACTGTTCACACCAAAGGTACGAAGGCAAGGTTGCTAGATTGCAAACGAAGCCAAGTCTGGCTTCCTACAGTGTAAAGTACAAGTATATATAGTGCTCAAGTCACAAAGATGAACACATAAGGACAGACATATGCAAATGTTGTTATCTGGGGTTTTCTTATCCAAAGCACAAGACAATAGGGGATAAACCACATATGGAACAAAGGAAACACACCAATGGAGTAACAAAAGATAACAGAACCAAAGCAAAGGTAAGTGGCAACATACATGTGAAAGGACTGAAGCGTCCGGATCATAACACTCTCACAGGGAAATACCAGAACAAAGACGTTGCTTGGTCATTTGAAAAGAGTGGTTGGTTTTATAGGAACAACAGAGCAGTAAACTTCGAAGAAGAAGGCCAACCAAGTACATCACAACCAGAAGAACCAAGTAACCCTCAGGAAGAAGGACCTAGTAACACTCAACAAGAGGAACCGAGTTCTCCATTAACACCTCAGGAGGAGACACAGTCTATCCATCCTTCAACTGAAGAATCAGGTTCAGATTCAGATCAAGCAGAAGTATCCCAACTTCTAGAAAGCACGACCAAGACAGTTACCTCTTTAATTGCACAGGTTTCAGGACCACACACACCCCAGTCCCAGTCACCTCTAGTTTTTCCAGGAGCACTACCAAGTACACCAGGCCCATCCCAACCAACAGTTTATCCCACTCCAGTTACAGTTGCGCAAGCACCAACTACAGTACCAAGAGCAGCTCCCCCTTCCCCTACCAGACAAACAGTTACAGTTGCGCCCATACAACCAGCACTTCCCCACTGTGAAGACTTACTATCAAGTAAGTCTGGTAAACTTGGGACACTTAAGATGAAGACGAGGGATGTGAGGGACAAGGAAGATGACGATGAAGAAGGCAGAGAGGATAGCTTTGAACACGAGCAAGGGGGCAAGAAGGCAGAGCAGAGTGGAGAGAGGGAGCAATGCAGTAGACTATGACCTTGCAAGTGGGAGTTCACAAGTGGACAGTCTGAGGGACTGTCCGTTGTATTGCGCCAGCTTATATACCTGGCTACATGGTGTTTACATAATGGAATACTCTGGAAACTCGTAGAAACTCTATAAATACCATCCAATGGCATTAGTCTCTCTGGGAATGTCCTGGTGTAAGGTTCACATCCACGCTGCGTGCGCAACAACACCAAACGGCCACCACTTCGGCGCGTCCATACGCCAACAACGACTCGGCCACATCGGCCTTGATACCGCCTCCACGATTGTGTCCACTTGCATTAGTACTCCGGTTCGCATTGTCTGGTCTGTCTGTGTCTATTTTATAGCACTTGTATTGTCTGTGTCCTGTGGCTGGTCTCTCATGTATATAATTCCTCGGTCTCGGTGTCTCGGATAATAATCATCTTCTTCTCCATCTCCGGTTCTAAGTGTCTATTCGTCTGCTATTCCGCGTGATCGTCGAACCCGTACATCGCACCCGTGCCGATTCTAGTTCTACCCTCGTGCGCTACGTCTCCGAACCAACTACTTACTTCTCTAACCCCTTTTGTCTACGTCTTCCCCTTGGGACGACACGCTCATAACTCGCACCAACCACACATCTTGGAGCCCACCGCAAGGGGAAGTCAGTAGACATTTCCTCAGTTTCATCTCACTTGCTCGCTTTCACTTCATACCTGTCTCAAGAACCTGTTGCTCTCTTGTAAGGTGACATTCTCATGACATCAAAATCTTTGCCACCGCGTGACAAATCGGGAAGGTTCATCCCTGCCGGACAAAGTGGTGGAACTCCCATCGATCCCATCGATTCCACCAGCTCCGCAACCAAAGACACCTCCAATGCCCAAGCCATCCCTGCCCATGCTACCTCCCCCGCTGGCTCTGCCGTGTCCAACGGTTCCGCCTCCCCCACACATTCCACCTCTCATGCCTGTAACACCCTCTATGCTCGTCTTGGCTTCGATCGCCCCAGATCTCCATCACCTCTTAAGACACCTGTCCTCTCCCAAGACGAATACAATAACCAGGGTGCAAGCTCATCTTGGCAAAACTGCCTAAAGATGACTTCAAGGCTCGCATGTGTGACCTCATGGCCCAGACCTGCCTACCTGACGAACTCCCCCCCTCGCAACACGCGTCTGTGCCCACCTCCCATCCTCGAGCAACCTCCCCCTCTAATGGCCGCCGAGTGCAACACAACCATATTTCCTATCCCTCATTCCCCTGTCTCCAGCATGTCTCACAGTTCGTCCACAGGTTTGGCTGCCATGCCTGCGGCCCGGTCGCAACGTGCTCCCTGCTTCTCAGGTCAGGACGACGAGATCCTGGCCGAGTTCCTACGTGAGTATGAAGACCTCGCCGATGGTAACGGGTTGTTGGAGAGGTTGAAAGTGGAGACGGTTTTATGCTACATACCCCGCTCTCTGCGCAATCTTTGGATGACCTTGCCAGGTTATCGCTCAGCAAGCTGGCACCGCTTCCGGACCCAGCTCGAGGAACTCTACCCCGACATCGCTGCCAGTACCCCGGTGCACATGCCAGGGCCTCACTGAGTTTGTTGAACTCTCAGCAAAGTGCCGCGTCCGCGACGAAGGTGATGTGTTGAAGTACTATCAAAACTTCCTCACTATCGCCCTCCCCCTCCTCGAAGACGACAAGCTCACAGACGATGACTTCAATGCCGAATTCTTCAAGGGCTTCCACCTTGACGACCAGGACACCCTTGCTGACCAGGTCTTCAACATCAACCCGCGCCACCCTGCAAACCGGCCATTCGACATCCAGGACGTCCTTTCGGCCGCACGACAGTACTTTGCCTGCGACCGGTTCCACAAGCCATTGCAGCGCCGAATCCGGAATGACCTTTGCGGCTGTTCAAAGACCCATCGGGGAGACCCCAAGAAGCTCATCCAACGACTTTTCGGCGACAAGCGCACACCCAAGGCCGCAACACGCGACGACAACTCGGAGTCTGAGCAGGAGGATGACGACACTCCAGCTCCAGAGCGACCAACCTACGAGACTTGGAGTGTCCGTTTCAAAGACCCAAGCTTGGCCTGGTCGCAAACCAACGAAGAGGACGACTCCCTTGCGTTAGTCACGAAGCTGCAGAGCTTGTCAGTCCACGAGCCGTCCTATCTCATGCTCTATTCGCAGTGTCAGGAGCGCTTCCCCAGCATCGCCCAACATCTCCCAAAGCCGGAGCTCTTTCCCTCTAAAGCACCCTCTATAACGGCCACAGTAGCTTACCAGTCGCCCCCTGCCCCACCCTGTCAACCATGGGCCCAACGGGCACCTGCCCCTCCTGCTCCTTCCTCTGTCGCTACAGTCGCTGACAAGGACATTTTCTTTAGCGACAGGAACGGTGCATGAACACGTGGCTGCGCCTTCTGCGGCATGCTTGGGCATTGCATCCATGGCTGCCCAGCAGCGGAAGAGTATGTCGATACTGGACGTGTCAAAATCGTCAATAACCGGCTCTTCCTGCCCACCGGTCAACCCATCCCAAACGACGGCCATGGACTTGGACTTCAGGCGAGTATCGACGCCTGGCTGAGCGCTAACGTGCAATCCTCCAGCGACACTGCCACGCCAACCCTCCAACGGGACGCACCGCCTCATACCACAAGCTATAGCTTTGAGATCGTCCCAGAACCTGTGGTCTCAACCGGTGCATACATAACCGAGGAAGTGGACTCAGATACAGGTGATAGTGACAAAAACTACACAACCGACTTTTACGACATGTATGAGGTCTTTTCGACAAAGAAGAAGGACTCCAGGCCCTTCAAGCCGGCAACAACCCCCACGAACCCTCCCTCTCCACCCCCTGCACCAGTGGCCCCATCGGCAACCTCAACTTCCACTAGCCGCGTTCCCCAATACAGGTACCAGGCAACTGCCGAGGACCAAGCTCTCACCAAGGAGCTCCTCGGATGGATCCTCGAAGGCAAGCTCGACAAGGCCACACCGGCACACATTCTCGCTGCTAGCCCCCTGGTTCGCAAGGAGCTGGTCGAACATCTCAAGCCCCGTCGCGTTGAGACAGCTTCCTTCGAGCAGGTGGACAATGACTCAAGTGACCCAGTCACTGTTGTCACGGACTGGCCAAGACACTGACACATCGGTTATGACTACGATGGTCAGCGGTAATTAGTCATGGACTACTCGTATCAGTCAGCAGTGGAGCGCTTTATCACATGTAAGATAGTACGATGACTCATTCCTAGGATAGCGGTACTAGGGTTCGAGCTAGTTACGCTATTGGTTACGTTAAGATTCGGGAGGAGCTTTAAAGCCCTCGGCAACTGTATATAAGGCTCATTGTTCAGACCATGGATCTCCATCCTGGTCTTCTCAATACCACCATCATTGTTCGCGACCTAGGAGTGTCAACTTCCTTTCCTCTCACCTATCTTTCATCTCTATTGCTCGTCCTAGCCTTTGTCTTCGGAGTCGTACTCCACGTTGAAGACATCGAGAGCGAAGACACTTCGACGCCGTGTACTAGAACGAGTCACGTGCCTACGTCCTCACGTTAAGTCTTGACACTTCGTGTATCGGACCGAGCTTAGTATTAGTCATCGCCTTCCCTCGCGCCTAAGTCAGGCAACGTTGTTGTGGCAACGTAACATTAAGACCAGGATCCTTCAAAGTGGCGTTGACTACAAGAGACCGTTGGGGCATCAATCGAACTTTCAGGCCCTATATCATCGAACGACGCGGCGAACGAAACGTACCGCAAATCTATTTGGGAGCAGCACGTTGGAGAACTATTCGAGGAGACACCGGATACTACGTAAACATCCCCACAAGACCATCACAGTGGTACCCAGTTGAGTTCAACTTCGAAAACCTTTGTTGGGTAGAGATTGCTTGGAACGCACCACAGAATCATTGGGACGTATTACGACCCGCAGGATTAGAATATCGCTGTGATATTCTCGAACGAGACGTACAGACAAGAGGCAATTGGGGTCCCATCGACGGACAAGACGAAACAAACGCATCAGGGTCATCAAGGACACCTGCACCATCGGAAGCAAGCGAAGAAACCGCTGAAGACGAAAGTGAAAGCGAACAGCACGAGCAAGAAGCAGCGATCGAAGAAATCACAGAATTGGCAGAACAAATTGCAATTCGCGACGCAACCGCAGCACCAGAGGAAACATTGTCCCAGCACCACTAGCTGAGTACCCAGTCAGATCACGAATGGCCACAATGACAGAGCCAGTACAAGTGCGCATAGAAGCACCAGCGCAAGAGCCAATAGGAACAATCGACCCTAACACAGGGCATCGTATCATGCAAGATGGACAAAGAATCACCGACGATGACATAGCACTTTACCGCGCTGTGGGACCAGACAGAGACGACCCTCCCAGTGAAGGAGGAGGAGGTGGATTCGCAGGAAGAGGACCACCTGAAGACCCAGAAAACCCCTGGAGAGGAGGAGGAGATTTACCGATGGACGCCCACCGAGAGGCGGAGGATTCCCAGGAGCCCCAGGAGGAGGAGCCCCAGGAGGAGGAGCCCCAGGAGGAGATCCTAATGCAGGACTCAATGTAGCTGTGGGAGCTGCCAGATCAGATAAGTTCATCGGCAACCCACCTATCACATTCACTGGCGATCGCACCAAAACAGAACAATTCCTCACGCAATGGGAGTTGTATTGGGGAGTCAACAACAACAACCCCGTCATGATCAATCCGTACCAGAGAAGCATGCTATTCTTCACCTTCGTGCAAGGTGATCTCGTCAACGAATGGATTGTCGCCATGGCCAGATGGATCGGCGACCAAGTACGACACAACGGAGTCCTCAGCACTAATGAATGGCTGTGGAACGAAGTAGTAACGGCCTTCAGAAGGCGATTCGCGAACACCCTTGAAAGGGAACAGGCTCGCACTGCGTTGAAGCAAGGCATCAAAATGCAAGGAGGTGATGTAGATGCTTATGTCACACTATTCGAGAAACTGGCACGCCAAGCAGGATATCGACTGGACTCTGCCCTCACGCTCGACTTTTTCACCAATGGACTACCCCGAGGACTATATGAAGCCTGCTATCAGTTCGATGAACCGCAGACATATGCGGAATGGAAGAATGCAGTACTGCGCCGACAAGAACAGTACATCCACATGAGAGCCCGCCTCGACCAGAGAGGAGCAAGCAAGTCTAACACCGGAGCATGGATCCCACGTATGCCTGGAGGATTCCGACGCACCAACGATCCAAACGCAATGGACACGTCAGCCGGGCGCACTAGAGGAAGACTCGCGGAAGCCGAAGAAGTGCTCGAACGATATGAGCAGCAAAAACCCCGCAATCCACCGTTCCCACCAAGACAGGGTTTATACAACGCGGGAATCGCCGTGACTTCAGGGAAGTGACCTGTTATAACTGTCAAAAGAAGGGTCACATCAGTCGCCAGTGCACCATGCCACGCCAAAGCAGGGGAAGATATGTTGAAGCTTACGAAGAAGAAGCATATGAACCACGAGTGGCCGCTACAAGCAACAGGCCCATAAGTGCACAAGAACGTGCTGACCAATTCCTCACCGGAGTATCCAAAGACACGGACGAGGTGAAGGATATCGTATTCCAGAAGTTGTGGAAGGAGGGTTTTCCGAGCGCCTGAACCCATCGGCCTGGGTGAGGGCAGTATGTTGTAACTCTGTGATAATGACTCGTTTCCGTTCTCTAAGAATTCCAGTCTCAATTCGCACCAGTTACGCAACGGCCGAAAAGAAAGCACTAATAGACTCCGGAGCCACGGATAACTTCATAAAACCCGCGTTCGCACGACGCATGGGCATTGGCATCCAACGACTAGATAAGTCACGAAAAATATGGAACGTGGATGATACCGAAAACAAAGCAGGACTTATCACACACTTTACGGATCTCAAAGTCCTCCACGATGGAAAAGAACAAGTTATGAGGTTCCTACTTACCGACATCGGACGAGAAGACCTTATATTCGGTTATCCCTTGGTTGGCAACCTACCAACCTACAATCGACTGGCGGAACGCCACTATCAATACAAAGATAGCACCTACCACGCTCCAAACACTCAAGGTCACGCCATTACGAACAACGATCACCAAAACCCTTACGGAAGAAAAGAAGGAGGAAATTGTACAAGAACTAGAGGAGGAAGAAACTCAAGCACGAGGAGCAGCAACAGGACATGGCCATCCAAGCTGGCCAATACACCAAAGCAGCCGAACTACCACCTGAATACGCTGAGTTTTCCACCTTGTTCAGCGAGCAAGCGTCGCAACGATTTCCACCCAGCCGAGCATGGGATCATGCAATCGAGTTCAAGGAAGGAACACCGGACGCTGTGGACTGCAAGGTCTATCCTATGACCCAAGACGAGGACAAGTCATTGAAGGAATTCCTGGAAGAACAACAAAGGAAGGGGTATATCAGACCATCAAAGTCCCCCTTACGCATCACCTTTCTTCTTTATTAAGAAGAAAGGACGGCAAACTCGACCAGTACAGGACTACCGACGGATAAACGATATGACCATACGCAACCAATACCCTCTCCCTCTCATCGACGACCTCATTCTCGACCTTAGCAATGCCACTATTTACACAAAACTCGACATCCGTTGGGGATACAACAATGTGCGCATCAAGGAGGGAGACGAAGGAAAGGCAGCGTTCAAAACGCGTTATGGACTATTCGAACCAACGGTGATGTTTTTCGGCTTAACCAATTCTCCGGCAACGTTCCAGGCGATGATGAACCACATCTATAGGGATGTCATCGCAAAACATGATCAACTGGGCACAGCAATACGCGTATACATGGACGACATTGGCATTGCTACACGGACTAATTTACAGGGACACATTGCAGCCGTCAAAGACGTGCTAACAGTCGCAAAGGAACACGACTTATACTTCAAATTGGAGAAATGTCTGTTCCACCAGCCGCGGATGGATTACCTGGGGGTAATCCTTGAAAAGGGGGTAACGCGCATGGACCCTGCCAAAATTTCGGGCATCCGCGACTGGCCAACACCTACTACCGTCAAACAAGTACGCTCATTCCTTGGTTTTTGCAACTTTTACCGCGCTTTCATCAAAGGATTCTCTTCACACGCGCGAGCTCTCCACAAACTCACGAGAAAAGACGTGGAATGGCAATGGACAGAAGCAGAAGACAAAGCGTTTAACACACTCAAAAACCTTGTCACAAGTGAACCAGTACTCGCCCACCCAGTCCTCAAAGAGCAGTTTGAACTGGAGGTAGACGCGTCCGGTTATGCCATAGGAGGAGTACTACTGCAACGAAAACAAGACGGAAAACGACACCCTGTGGGCTACTTCTCGGCAACATTAAACGCAGCGGAGCGTAACTACGACATTTATGACTTGGAACTGTTGGCAATCGTCAGAGCACTAAGACATTGGAGACCACTACTGGCCGGCTCACCCCACAAAGTCAAAGTCTTCTCGGACCACATGAATCTGCAGTACTGGCGATCGCCGCAGAAAATTAGCCGCAGAGTGGCGAGGGAAGTACAGGAACTTATGGAGTACGACATCGAGATTCACCATATCAAAGGAACCGCCAATGGTCGCGCAGATGCGCTGTCACGACGACCAGGACTACAATCAGGGTGAACATGACAATGAAGACGTCACAGTACTCCCGGACCGCCTATTTATCCGTGCCAGTACAACAGAAGCCGCACCAGCATTAGTCCAAGTAATCTCACCAGAAGAGATGGAAAGAACGGACCCGATATACCAACAAAGCGAAGAGGTATTGAAACCATGGGTTGACGCTCACCATCTCAAGAAGGTAGAAGGCACGTGGTACAAAGATGGAAGACGCGTTGTCACTGGAGGGTTGCATGACCGAAGAACGATCATTAAGGCGCACCATGACTCACCAGTATACGGACACCCAGGAATTGCTAGGACAACACAGCTCATCGCACGAAGCTACTGGTGGCCTAATATACATAAAGACGCAATGGAGTACGTAAGAGGTTGCGCCGAATGTCAGCGCCACAAGATAAACAACCGACCAACGAAGGCGCCACTATCACCTATCTTCCCAATACCCGAAGCTATGCCATTTGCTACCATTGCTTTGGACTTCATCACTAAGCTACCCTTATCGCAGGGATACGACTCCATTCTCACGGTGACCGATCATGACTGCACTAAAGCGGCGGTTTTCATCCCATGCAACGAGGAGATAACGGCAGAAGAAACAGCCGGACTCTATGCAAAGCACGTATTTACCCGGTTTGGGCTACCAACAAAGATCATCAGCGACCGAGATCCCCGCTTCGCATCAAGGTTCACACGAGAGCTATGCAAAATCCTTGGCATCAGTCAAAATATATCAACGGCGTATCACCCACGGACCGACGGACAATCCGAACGCACCAATCAGTGGCTAGAACAATATCTAAGGTTCTGGACTAACGAGCGTCAAGATAACTGGTGTTCCTATCTTCCAATGGCAGAATTCACGCATAATCAATGGCCTCATGAGACAACAAGGAAGTCCCCTTTTGATCTCCTTATGGGGTACAATCCGCGCGCTGATTGGATCGACAGACCATCACCCATCCCGCAAGTGTCACTCCGAGTGGAGCAATTCAAAGAAGCTCGAGAAGACGCCAAGGCACTGATGGAACGGGCGCAAAGATTATGGATCAAACACAAAGATACGCCCAGGTACAAGATAGGAGACCTCATGTGGCTAGAAGGACGCCACTTACGCACTAATCAACCAACCGCCAAGCTTGCGCCCAAACGACACGGACCGTTTAAGATTGCCCAGGTGATGTCCGCAGTCAATTATCGACTGGAACTTCCCACGCAGTGGAGCATCCATCCAGTGTTTCACATCGATCTTCTCACACCTTATCGTGAAACGGAGACACATGGTCCAAACTACCCACGCCCGCCTCCAGAACTGATAGATAACGAAGAGGAATACGAAGTTGAGAAGATCTTAGATTCCCGGCGATTCGGCAGAAGGCGCAAACTCCAATACCTCGTCAAATGGAAGGGTTACCCAGACTCTGATAATCAATGGGTCGATAAGGATGACGTATTCGCCGATAAGGCAATAAGGGAGTTCAAAACTTCAAACCCAGCTGCAGAAACGCATATAAGGCAAACCCACATCGCTAAGTCCTCTCATCCCACTACCACTACTACATCTACCAACACACTCTTCCCATCGTCATATGCAATGTCCTCTTACTACTGTGGAACCCCGACGCGTGTCTTTGGAGCCGAACTGGACGAAGGACTTCTATCCCTCGAAGCCGCGCAGAGCGTACAGCGCGCCGCCATCGAGGCCGAGAACGACGGGGGAACTCCAATCACCCATCAGGAAGTCGCAGAAGTACTACGTCGATTCCCCAATCCAGCGACGAGCCCAATGTCCACTCCTCCACTTCAGCAATTGGTGCTCACTGTGCCAGACGGAAGGGACGTATGAGGTACAGGAAGTGAACGTAACGATCACCCCACCGACCAAGCCATGGAAGAAGAGAACGAAAACAGTGGGGCCGGTCGACTCCTGCAAGTGCCTCAAGAAGTGGCACAAGACTGCGGATGGGGAGTGGAAGAGAATGGCCAACGCTTGGCGAACCGAACAGTTCGTACGCGCAGTGGAACGACGACAGCAGCAGAAGGCAGCCAGACTAGCGGAATTTATGAAGAAGAGGACCAATATTACCCAGCTGAGCACCCCCAGATCTCCTATGGCAGCATAAACGATGACACGCCCCATGCAGTGACTACCACCGGTAGTAACATCTATCGGGAGGATGTCCGTGTGGGCCGAGTAGTCATGCACTCGGCAAATGGGCGATCTCCGCACCAAGAAGGACCCACCGCCAGGGTTCTGGGAGAACAAGGGCGTCCACTGGATCGCGTTCCCTATTACGGTCAACGGCGTCACGCGCCAGGCAAATACGTGCAGACCATCATGTGTCCGAACCCCATCGTGCTTGGGGTCATAGACGAATCCGACCTCGTCTACCCGCAACCGCTCTAAAACGCCGCCCCCACGTACTCGATGCAC